>JAANSP010003097.1:0-11793 GCA_036850745.1 Homidia socia
CAACACCTTGTAGATGTAGATGGCGTAGGATTCCTTCCTCTTGTGCTTGCGCTTCTTTCCGTCGCCCTTGGAAATGTTCTTTTGGGCTTTTCCAGCCTTTTTGGCTGCCTTTCCACTGGCTTTTGGTGGCATGGTGAGAGTTTACTTTGGAGATTTTTTTGAGAGAAGTGTTCAGGAGAACGAGAAATTTCAGAATGAAGCACAATGGCTTGCTGATCGTATTTATATGGGTGGGCAGAGTAGAAACTTGGGTTGAGTATGAGAGTAGGGGTTGCTGCTTTACTTTAGCAAGCTCGTCCGCAGGAGAATGGTGTGTTTTCTTGTAATCGATTTTTTCATGCCATTCTTTGTTTTTCGCTTTTATATTTTTCATACCCCTTTTTGGTGAATTCAAATATTTTTCTAATACTTTTTGTTATATGTCAAAGCATATTTGATGAATAACGTAATGCAATAAAATGAAATTTAAGGGTTTCGACTGAAGACAGACAAAGCGTCTACCAGAAAATTTTTCATATGTACAGATATTTGTTAAAAATGTGCGAATACTGAGCTTAAATGAGCACAAGTTAAAATCAAGAAGAAAATGAGAAATTGTCATTTCCTAAAATGAAAACAACCGTTAGTTAATATACACAATACGCAGACTATATAATTGTTTGGTTGGTACTGAATCACATTAGTTCTAATATCTCTTATCGCCTATTTTCTTATTTCTTAAATGAATATGATGTTGTGAGTGGATAAGAAAAAAATGATTAACGAGTAAAAATGCAGAGGAGTTATTTATTTAAATTCCCTTTTGAGTTGGTCAACTTGTTTTGTTTTTCAGATTGTAAGCTTTTTTAACTATTATTGTTATTATTTAAACTTGGTGTAGATCTAGCTAAATGTAGAGGATAAAATACGTTTGTAAAAACCCAAAATAAATAAATGTTAAATGTTTCGAAGGCCATGAAACATTTAACAAAACAACGTTAAAAAAGAAAGTAAGCAGCTAAGTTTCTGTGGGGAAGAGCAAAAGGAATGCTTAGCAAGCTTTCCAATGCAATCCTTCAATACAAAAACAATGCTAGTGTGCCAGTGCCAATGCTTTCCGTGTTTCAGTCTGATGAAAAGACTACGATGTGTAGTACTTATCATGGCAGCATTGCTTATTAGACTAAACGCTCGAAAATCTTTGCATTTTTTGACCTAAATGTCGTATGGAAAAAACATACTGACAAAAAAGGTCAGCCCTTGTATTTTATGTAATTCATTTACTTAATTAACATGTCCAAGTACTGGGTGCAGATCATTCTGAATAATTCTTAATGAATAGGCTTTTAATTTTTTGTATTATATTTTCTTAGTTTTTAGTATAATCGTCATTAGTATTAATCTGTAATGCAGTGCTTCTATAACCAACAGTTGAAATATAAATTTCAGATTACCTAAACTCATACAATTCTTACAGACATAGTGTGTATGCTAATATGCTAAACGCCATTACTTACTTACTATAATATTTTATGGCGAATCTTTAACTACACAGTAAAAATTATGGGTGAAATTTAATACTTCATGAGATACCATTGGAAGAAATTCTTTGCAACGGGTGTGGTAAATTTTCACAAGTATACCATAATGCGATACTTTTTTTCGTTTCATAAATTGGAAATCCAAAAAATGTTCTTAAATGTTACCCAAAATCGCCTTGTCCAACATTGCTGCAAAATTTGCAGCGAATAAGCAACGCCATGCACGAGCATTTTAAACTGATTTAAGTGCCTGACATCCGCCCGGTGTTTTTCCGTTCTAAAACATGTAAAGTCATATAAATCAATGAAATGATTGAGTTCAACCTTGTGAAAAAAATGCAGATAGGTACAGTATTACCTCAATATCTTTTATCTCGAAATAAAAAACGTTTTTCTACGAAATCCATAATTTGTCACAACACAATGGATGTTGACATTGGCATTGGCTTGGCACGCATTCGTTCCTACTGACTTAGTGAGTTACTGTTGAGGTAGAATATAATAGACCATTAGACCGCCGACCGAACCGCAATTGTAAATTGTGAATGATATGATATATGAATGACATGCTGCCATTTTTAAGTAGTAAAGCCTGCGAACCGATTTATAGATTTCGCGATTTCTGTTTGTCCGCCTATCTGTCCTTTCGATATCTCGGGGATGAGTTTTTAAACTTTGATCGATATCATCGGTTTCGCTCTAATGGTATGACATTTTGAAATTTTTATACCAGCCAGGACGCTTGGCGTTTCTATCGAAAGGTCGTTAATTACGGAGTGTTCTGCTGTTATGGTGACAATATATTGAAAAAACGTATGGCTTTTATGGGTGTGACGATTTCAAAAAATAAATCACGAAAATAGTGCATTTGAGGTTTATTTTTACTTTGCTACAATTGCAAAAGATTTGAACCAATTTATATAAATTTTATGTGAGCATGTGTGGTCTTTTCACCCGTCTTTTCTCTTAACACCCCGAGAACGGTTTTGAATTTTGAAAACTAGAATGCTAACACACTTTATTAGCACTTGTGCCACTCATGTTGAAATTTAAAATCTCTTACTTAATTGTACAATATTAATACGATACGACTTGTAAATTACAAATAATTGTTTTTATATGAGAATTGATCTCGATACTTTTTGATACTGAAAATATTAAATATTTCATTAGGGCTTTCACTGTAGGACCTCACTACTAGCTACTTTGCCATGCATTAGCTTGCAGGGTGTTAATTGCATTTTTTGTGGTGAAGAGGAGTCAACGTCAGAAAGAATAAAATGTTAACATTAATGTGATGTGCTTTAGATAATATATTTAGGGTTTCAAGTTGTTCAGCCTCGTTCTAGAGGAATTTCGATAGTTTAGGTGAGGGATGTTTCGTTATTTAAGGGTTCGGTTCGTTTTGCAAAAAGGGATGAAGAACTTCAAATCCGTTCAGTGGTTACAACGAAACCCGAATTTTAAGCAAGTGAGGATTTCTCCAAAAAATATTTTTTTTTGAAAATTTGTCTTTTTTATTTTTATTTTATTGACAAAAAATGGATCATTATTAGTAATGTGCTACATGCGTGTGCTACATGCGTGTGCTACATGCGTGTGCTACACTTAAAAAATTAAAAGTTGCAACGGTTTTCAACAATCCAAAATAAGAGAGGTTATGGGGTATAGCATAAAGTATTATTAGCATAAATTTGGGCCGTTTTAGAGTTATCCATCTAAGCACACATTTTGTCAGTCTACACTCCCTCACTAGTTTTTATAATGTGCTAAAGCACAGGTTTAAAAGTTATAAGGAAAAATAGAATGCAAAGATGAATGATGAATGATAAAACACCGCTGAGCAAATGCACAATTGACTTGGCACGTCATGTTTACCAATATCTCGATTACAATTTGCAATTATAATTGCAATATTCGTGTGTTGTGTTTGTGTTACTGAAAAAGTATTTACCCCTTTCCGATAGTTTGACTTGTTCTGATACAAAATCATGGATTTTCATGCAATGATTATAACTTGAAAATGAGAGTACGAGTTTGGTCTGAACTTGACGTCCCGTCGGTTTTTGCTGCGCTCTTCACAGGTGCTTCACTCACTGTGTATGCAAAAAGTAAATAATTTTGTTTAGTTAACAACTGTTAAGTGTGTTCGATTCGGGGTTTGTTTTCAGTTGAATTACATGTTTTAGCCATCATATAGCTTTGGGGAGGGTGTTCAAGGGAATTTTTAAAACGTGAGAGAAGAGGACTAAGAGAAAGAGAAGTGAGGAAGAAAATTAATTAATGTTTTACGGTGGGAGACCGAAATGGAAATAGTGGTAGGGGAGGAGGTGGTGGAAGAGGAGGTGGTAAACGAAACGCAAATAATGGAGCTCACCAAAACACGGGAAGGGGCCGAAATGCCAATCGTCAAGCTGTAAGAGGTTTATGGAATCCTAATTCTAACAGCTCCTGGAGATTAGATGAGCTTACAGCAGCAGCAGCATTGCCAGGATCCAGCGGTAATAGGAGAAGAGGAGGTTCTGTTGTAGGAGCTGCCGGGGAGGAATATTCTGGAGGTGAAAATGCTGGCAGAGATCGAAATAGGCCAAGGGATAGCGAAAGTAAACGGTAAGACACTAGCCTAATTTTTAATGGTAGATTCTTAAGCTAAATATCCAAGTGGAAATTCAGAAACATTTGGTTGACTGTTTTTTTGCAATTAAAAATAATATTATTTATAACATTTGTTCTATCCAATCCAATAGCCAACCCGGGTTCAGTTACAATCGTCTAAGGAATTTTCTAACGGAAGCTACAGATGACAATGTCATTCTGTACATCCACCAGGACATCAACTTGTGGAAAGCATTCTTGGAATCTGAAAAGGTAGAAGGCGAAATGCTAGTTTTGGTGATGCATGTCATTGGTGAGAAGGTGTGTGTGGACAGCATGCTTTCCGAACAGCAAGTGAAAATTCTTAGCATATGTTGCTCCTGTGACCAGTTTACTCGCAAGTTGAGGGAACTTGCCGACCAAATCGATAGTGGAATCTTCCCCACCTGGAGGGTTGGAGGACATTTATTCAGGTAATTGTCCGCAGCATATAAATAGGTTGTGTGGAAAAATGCTTAACTTAAGGTTTGAAATTAATTTATAATACTTTTTTTATAGAAGTGCATCAGTAGTGGATTCCAGCGCATTTCAAGTATTGACGAGCATGTTTAAATTTTGCTCATTTGCTCTAAGAATGATGCCTGCTGCAGCTGTGGATTACTTGAAAGGCTTAATTTCAAGTTGTTATCTTGCTTCAGGAAATGAGATGGTACGCTCTGAAGACTTGGAGAAAAAGTTCAAGCAACTTCGATCAAAAATTGAGGAGCTTGCCAAGGCAAAAAAGCAAAAGGATGAAAGTTCACAACAACAGCAAAAGAAGAGACAGTTTGTGTTTTCATATGGCCTGAATGTTTCACACGTAGACGACGATAACCAGCCTCCTCCGAATAGCATAAAGGATATAGAAGTTATAACCCAGCATTGAAGAACTTTTGGATCCTTCAGATCCTTTCCTTCGTCGTAATCTAAAGTGTGGGGCTTATCAAGATTCAGACCACTACCTGGATGTTCAGTTTCGGCTGTTTCGTGAAGATTTTGTACGACCTCTTCGACAAGGAATACGTGACTTCACGGACAACAAAATGGAATATTTGAAGAGGGGAAGAATGCCCATCGGAGAGTTACGTCTCTACACTAACGTGATGTTAATGAAGGCTGTGAAAGAGAGGGACTTTATTGTTCACAAATTACAACTGGCCAAGCACAACTACATGAAGGGCAACAAAAGTATTCCATGGAACAAGTCCAAGCGTCTTCTTCCTGGCTCACTGATAATACTCACGGATCCAAACAAGTGTTTTGATCCCTTTCTCACCCACTTTGGAGTAGTATTCAATCGAAACACTGCTGAACTGGAGAAGGGGATACTAACGGTAACATGGGAGGGAGCATCACCAGTTCTTGAAGACGAATCCCATGAATACCTCCTGTTTGAATCTGAGGTTTATCTGGAAAGTCGTAGGTACACGCTGGAAATTTTGAAGGAACTTCAACTGAATAGATTTCCAATGAAAAAATTTATTGTTGACGCCAACCCAGCAATGAATGCACCCAGTTACATTTTGGGAGCCACCAGGGCACTTCAAGTAAAATTGAAAAACGAGAGAGTATTATCTGATTGCGCCTCTCGAAAAACGATATTGGCCATCCGCTGATGACTTTGGTTTTGATGATAATCAGTTTGAAGCCTTCCGTGCGGCATTGACAAAAGAATTTACCATAATTCAAGGACCTGTAAGTAGTCTCCAATTTTTTAAATAATTAGCTAAATTTTTATTATTGATTATTGTTTTAGGTATTTATTTTATTTCTTTTTACTGCTTTCTCACACTAGCCTGGAACTGGTAAAACATTTCTTGGACTCAAAGTGGCAGAGGTTCTCCTTACAAACCAGCCGTTGTGGAGGAGTAGGCAGCAACCGAATCCTATCACTGTTGTGTGCTACACCAACCACGCTCTTGACCAATTCTTGGAGGGAATCTTGAACATTTACGAGAAAAACAACATTCCAGTCGATATTGTTCGTATAGGCGGAAACTCCAAGTGCGAGTCAATGGCAGATTTTACCTTACCCAAGGTAAGAGATCGAGAAACGGAAACTACGTCCCAAGAACTATCCACACGAAGAGAGAGCTGCAATGAGCAAAATAATTGAATGTAACAACTTGAGGGACACGAAATTAGCCGAGTTAGCAGGACTCAAAGAGTTGGAGGGGATTTTCCAATTCACATCTCTCCCAGAAATACATACGCAAGTCTACTCAAAATACCCTTCAGCATCCTTATGGAGCCACCTTCAAAACGGGGAATGGTATGGAACAAGTAATGTGCAGAACGTAGAACATGTGGACTTTACCATTCGACAGTGGTTTCGGGTCCTTGATGCCACCCAAATTCCCAGTGAAAGTAGAGCCGATGACGTTTACTTCAAAATTACCTGGGAAATCAAGGAGCAACAGCAAGGATGAAGAGGATGAAGACGAGGAGGAAGAAGATATGGACGAACTGATGGAAAAGCATGTCCAGGATTATCATACTACAGGCAACCAAAAGTCGAACCCTGCTTCTGACTATGACTATCACCACGGTCAATTCAGAAAAATGTACGTACCAGGCTGCTCCGTTGAAAGCCTGGAAGATGAGATACAAAGAAACGTTCAGTTCCTAGCAGAACTGAAGAAAACTGGCGACAACAAGTCTAAAGTATTTGCTAGAGAAAAAGCTCAAACTGAATTGATCTTGAGAGGTTTAAAGGTCAAATGGAAAATCATGGAACAAATATTTCGACTGTATAACAGGAAACTATTAGAATTACCTGACGTTAGCTGGATTCTAGAGGAAATTCAAAATGGTCATCGTATTGACATGGATCAACTGCCCATTAGCAACAGATGGGCACTTTATTTTGCAATTGTGGATCAGTTTCGTCAAAACATTGCCATGCAGGTTGGAGAAATTGAAAAGCAGCTTATAGCGGCGAGGAAAGCTCATCGCGCTATTATGGACTGGGGGGATAGCTTCATTCTTCAGGATTGCCAAGTGGTGGGTCTGACCACAACCGGGGCTGCCAAAGTACAACAACCTGTTGAAAGGGATGAAGTCTAAAATTGTGATTGTCGAAGAAGCAGCACAAGTATTTGAGGCGCAAGTTGTGACGTGCATTACAGAGGCTTGTGAGCAGCTTATCATGATAGGTTGGTCGCACATAAAATTAAGTAATTTTTCAAGTTTAAACGGGCAAAGTCAATAAAAGTTATTTTTCCTCTTTTCGTTCAGGTGATCATTTGCAGCTTCGACCAAGCCCAACTGTGTATGAACTTGGTACGCAGTACAACCTGGACCTGTCACTTTTTGAAAGGATGGTTAATAACAACTTGCACTGCTATCAGTTAAAGGTATTCTCATCAATATTATCTTATCATCATAATAGTAATAAATACTTTATGAACTTAAATGTTTTCCTGTCTTGTCTCTCTTCTCTTATCTGTACATTGTGATGAATACAAACAAATATTTTTTTTGTAGATTCAACATCGAATGAGGCCAGATATTTCGAATTTGATTGTTGGACCGATATACAAAGAGCTTTTGGATGATACTAGTGTCTTTGCCTATCCCGACGTAAATGGACTGGCGAAAAACTTGTTTTTTATGACTCATTCTTACCCAGAATCCAGTGTAATTTAAAGCACTTCACATCGTATTTATAAAACCATAAATTTATTGGTTGTTTGCATTCATATGAAATCATTATTTTTAATTTATTTAAATTTATTATTAGGAAAATGAATCTAAAAGCAAATTCAATATATTTGAAGAAAAGATAATCTTAAGTTTATGCCGACACTTGACTTTACAAGGATACAAACCTCAGCAGATAACCGTGTTAACAATGTACACCGGTCAAATGTTCAATTTGAGAGGGGCCTTGCGAAAAATGCCGTCATGTCAGGGTGTTAGAGTGACAAACGTGGACAATTTTCAAGGAGAAGAAAATGACATTATCCTCCTGTCTTTAGTACGCAGCAATGAGAATGGCGTTATCGGATTCTTGAAAATTGATAACCGTGTTAACGTGGCGTTATCTCGGGCCAAGTAAAAATACAACAGCTTTATTTTACGAATTACTTCAAAAACTTTAAAAAATGAAAATATTAAAAAAAAATTTCATAAATACAGACATGGGCTTTATATCTTTGGAAACATGGATTGCATGGTGATGAAAAGCAAAACTTGGCAGGCAATCAAGGTAAAACTTGAGGAAACAAACAGCGTTGGACCACAGTTGGAGCTAAAGTGTCAAGTTCATGGCGTTATCACCCAAGTGCGTACAGGAAATGACTTTCCACCAGAAGGCGGTTGTTTTGGCAAATGTCGCGCAGAGTTGCCTTGCTCGCACATTTGTCAACTTGCTTGCCACGTAATCAATAAAGAACCTGAGAAGCACAAGTGCGAAGAAAAATGTCTGAAAATGTGCTCCGCTGCACTTCACCCTTGCAAAGGCCGTTGCTACATGAATCCCTGCCCTCGCTGCACTGTAAAAGTGGAGAAAACACTGAACTGCGAGCTGAGTCACAAGAAAATGTTCCCCTGTCATCAGAATGTGGATAAAGAAATTTGTCATGAGCCTGTGAGAAAAGTACTACCATGTTTCCATGAAGAAACGCTGGCTTGCCACATTGACATTTTCGAGTACAAATGTCTCCTTCCGGTGAAGAAGGAACTGCCATGCAAACACAAGAAGCAGATGAAATGTTTTGAAGATCCAAAGTTAGTAACGTGCAAAGAAAACGTTGAAAAGGTTTTACCCACGTGTGGACATCGTCAAGTAGCGAATTGCTGGCGCTGGAAAAATCCCGAAGACATAAAATGTGACACAATTGTTAAAAAGGGTTTCCCCTTTTGTGATCACAAGGTAAAAAAATGAATGCTTTAAAGATTAAAAAAGTTTGAAAAATAATAATCTAAATCATTAGATGTAGAATAAACATCTACAGAGAGCTTATCATTTTTGTTCTCTCTATAAGGTGGATGTCAAATGCTGTGATAAGGAAAAACCTCTTAAATGCAATGAAAATTGCAGGACCAGGCTAGATTGTGGGCATACGTGCACCAAAGTTTGTCATGGTGATCAAGATCCCAAACACATCACATACGAGTGCATGAAAAGCTGTAGCCGGAAATGTGTAAATGGTAGGTGATTTATTTGACTTTCAATTTATCAAGACTAATGCATTAATATTCGTTTAAAATTAATATTATCATATCCAGATCATAAGTGCAAGTTGGATCATCCTTGTTGCAAACCGGAATCATGTCCACCCTGTGCAGAAATTATGCAGGTGGTATTGCCTTGTGGTCATCGAAAAGAGCTCAAGTGTCACGAGTTTACTAATGGAAACTATCAATGCGAAGAACCTTGTGCAAAACTTCTTCCTGGTATTCGGTGTCGACACAAGTGCCCTAATCTCTGCTTCCAAGAGTGTGGTCCATGCAAAGTAAAAAAAATTACGTCAAAGTTAACAGAACAAATAGTTTGAAAGAAACTTAACATGTCAATTTTACTTTCATTTTAATAGGAGGTTGTCCGGAAACGAGGGTTGTGCGGTCACGCACAAAATGTTTTATGTGGCGAAACTGCCGATAAAAAGAATTGCACTGAAAAAGTTGAACCAATTAATAAGCCGGCATGTGGACATTGGCCAATAAAAGTTGCTTGCAAGGATGATGCTTTGTCTCCAGAAAAATTAGCACGGGGCTGTGATTATCCATGCAGCCATAAGTTTGCTACTGCAGCAGCTTCAGGATGCGATCACAAGTGCGGTGGAACCTGCAGTGAATGCTCTCAAGGAAGAATTCATTTAAAATGCAAGGAAAAGTGTGGAAGGTCGCTGGTTTGTGGACACAGGTAATTTTTTAAGTGAACTTATCAGTTTAAATTCAAGTATGTAACTAATTCGGAGTTGCTCATAATTTTACTGCTTATTTTATTTACAGGTGCGATGTGCCGTGCTCAGCTGCCTGTCCACCTTGCCAAAAACCCTGTCAAGTAAAGTGCGAGCATTCTCAATGCACCAAGAAATGTGGAGACTCCTGCACTGAATGCAAGGAGGAGTGTACCTGGCGTTGCCCACATGCCCGGTGTACTAAGCTCTGTGGGGAACTGTGTAACAGGGAGCCTTGCGACAAGCCATGCCCTAAAAAGTTGAAAAAATGTGGGCATTCATGCGTAGGGTTTTGCGGAGAGCCTTGTCCTCCGTTGTGCCGAATTTGTGACAAGGATGAATTGGAAGAAACTTGCTTTTGGTCCGGAGAAGAAGTAGAAGATGCAAGGTAAGCAAAGCAATCTTACTTTCACGTTAAAAAGATTCACTTAAGAACTTGATAGTTATTTTCGAATTACTTTTTTACTCTGTAGATTTGTTCTGTTGGAAGATTGTCTTCCTGGTGGTCACACAATTGAGTTGAATGCTTTGCAACGATATCTTTCCGTTTCTGATCATGACGATGTTGATGCTACCAGGTCTGTGGAGATCTCAATGAAGTGTTGCCCGCTCTGCAAAACCCCAATTATTAACTGCCGAAGATTTGGAAACCTGGTTCGACGCAATTACCGTAATGTTATTAGTGTCAAGACCAAGCTTCTCGGCAACTTGGGAGAAAGCAACCAGTTGCGTAACAGTTGGATTTATAAGCTCAAAAGTGATGAAAACACAATTCATAACGTGTTTAAATCGATTTATACACGTCTCTGCAACTTACTCTTTGAGGAAATTAATTATGGTTCCGAATTCCGTCAATTGCCCAAAACTGTAATTGCAAGTTTTAAATATTTTTTTAAATCACCGCTTATTTTATAAATATTCACAACTAGTTAAACTGTCTTTTGTGCAGATTGACGAGTCATCAATGAAGAGCCTTGACTTTACTGCTAAATGCATTAACAAGGTTGCAGACGACATTTATGACTTGTATGTCAAAAAGAAGTTGCAACAACCAGTATTGACTGATGTCATTCGAGAGTATTTGAAGCTGTTTGGCACCATGTTGGATAGGCAACCGCTCACTCGTCAAGAGATAATTGACTTTAATGGAGAGTTGGACCGATTAGATTACTATAAGCAACTTATGATACGTCGTTGCATGCCACAATGCCACCCACAAAATCAGCGAGCTTATCCAATCTATAAATTTGCAAAGAAAATTGTGACGAGCTCAACACCTTTTACCACCTTAAGAAAAGACGATTTCAAGCAACATTTAAAGGTTTCTACAGAATTCAAAACTTTTAGGAAACGTTAACTTCTTTAAGCAACTTATTAATTAATTCTCGCCTGTTTTTTTTTCTTTCTCAAGCAACTAGATCAAATTCTGAACACCGGCTTAGGCATCACGGATCGAGAGCGACAAGAAATTTTGCAAGCTTTGGATATGCTACCAGGTCACTGGTTTAAATGCCCCAATGGCCACATCTATGCAATTGGTGAGTGTGGAGGAGCCATGGAAAGGGCACGGTGTCCAGAGTGCGGCGCGGCGATTGGGGGGTCTGATCATCAGGTTATTCGAGGTAATCAACTGGCAAGAGAAATGGATGGTGCTACTAGACCAGCTTATGCATCAGCGCTTCGATATAATTGATTTTATTGCGTTACAACCTTGTGTGTGCATTGATAGGCTA
>JAANSP010003098.1:0-11792 GCA_036850745.1 Homidia socia
TGGTAATTTTGGCTGGCACATACATACACAAAAGTTGAGATGTTTTTGCTTGTTTGTTGTTGGGATTGTATTGTGCGATTGTTGTTGTGTGCGTATAACTTTTTTGGTCAGAAAAAGAAACCAAGCTAAGGCGAGATCGTGTCTGGCCATTCTCTTTTTCTCTCTCTTTTCGTTTCATTTTTTATTTTACAGGATTTTCTTTTTTCCAAATAATGCAGTGCATTCCACGACTTTGAAGCATCTTTTTGAGTCTTTCGACGACACCACGTTCTTGTTTTAGCATGGTTTTTAAGACTCAATGCTACTTGCATTTCTTCTTCAAATGTTACATGCGTAGTGTTTGCTAGTTTATACGTGACTTGCCTCATTCGTGCGTATGTTTATGTGCGATGGACATGATGAAAATACTCTGGAGGTTTGAAGAAACTGAACGTAGTAGAACCAAAACAGAAAGAATTGGAGGCGGTGCAAGAGAGAAAATTAAATAAAAATATAAATACTTCCAAAGACATAAAGTGGCCAAACAAGGAAATATTCACACGTGTATTTTCAAGACATTTCTATTTCTCGCTTTAAACAATTTTGAAAGGAATTAATGTCGCAGAGTTGGTTTTCACACAAATCAGTTAATAGAAGGTATTAAAAAATCGTCGTTTCGTAAATTTGGGCAATATTTGTTCATGTAACCGTTTGAAACGGTTTAAAGTAGTCGACTTGGTCATAGTCACCATTCACCTTACGCTGGTAATATTCGTTTTTCTAGTTCCCCATATCATCACTATAACTTATTATTATACCCTTTTTGCTTCCAATCACAATCTGGTTTCAACGACTCAAGGATATCGTAGGAATGGGTTAGTGAGTACAAAAGGAACAATTGCCATTTCAATTCAAATTGTCTATCTACTACCTAGATCACATCACATAGCAAAATTTTCCTCATAATCATCATCATGATCATGCCTGTCTGCAGTACTTGGTTCCCTCCCATACGTATGCTGGTAGTAGTAATAATGCCGCTGACGATAATCGCTCTGGTTTTGGTGCATATGTGATGATTACCCTAAATTGCCAGCATTTGTGCTAAATGCGACTTTTTTGCCGACTCTCAACAAAATTTAAAGAATGCATTGCATTATTTGGGTGGAAATGAATTCAAAATGCAGACTACTAGAGCAACAGCAGTCACAACAAAATTGGAATCAAAATCAGAGGGAATAATAACAAAAAAGCCACCATTGCAATCACATCACCGCCACCACTACCACCGCACCATCATGATAATCATCGTATCAAACTATCGAACCATAACCATTTCCCATTGAATTCTTTCTTCCGTATAAAAAATTTCCTATTCTGCTGCTGTTGCTGCTTATATCCCTACACCCACCCACCTACATTTATTCATGGTAAGCAGACATTTACAATATATTTACCAACCCAACTATCTATTATGCAAATTGTGATTTTCTTTTTTTGCTACCATATACATAGTCTCAGGAGAGAGAAGGGAATCAGGCAAAATCTCGTCTATATTTTTATGCATGTTAAATCAAGCAATTTTAGACTTTAATATTGCTTCAGTATTGCATTAGAAGCAGCAGACCTGCTGAAAAGCTTTTTTGCTTCTGCTTTTACGCTAGCTTTTTTTCAAGCTGAAGATAATGATGTTGATAAGGATAATACCAACTGACTGACTGACTGACTTTCTGATCATCCCGTCCTTCGTCGTCCTGTTGATGACAACGACAATAACGATTACTTCAGCTTAGCTGAATCCTCATTCCTTACACGCCAAAAACCAGCATATCATCTTATCATCATCATCATCACCACGAACCAACATCAACATCCAGACAGAGCTCTCAACTCATTCCATCCATCCTTACGCTCACTCAACTTTTTGAATTGCGAGCACGAACCAAAACTTACTAAAAAACGCTGCTATATACTTCTAGTTTAAACGACAACGGGAATGATGAGATGACATGAAAGAAAAGACACGGGATGATTATATGAAAATACTACTACTATGCATCATTTACTACAATTCTCAGGAATGGAATCTATCTACCGCTGCTGCTCTCCAAAAATTTAGCTGCCTACTTGGTGATGGTAATGGTGAATGGTGTGACTAGTGACTAGTCAGCGGCGGTAATTGAGAGTGAAACAACTCGAACAGAAAATCCTTTTACTTTCAAAACTTTAAATGATAAAATAATAATATAATATTAACATTTAAATATATAGCTATAACCAGGAAGATGATTCTAGATGGTTCTCCAGCTCTTTAAAAAATGGTACAGGCACATCCGCCACATTCATCATGAAATGCTCATCGTTTCATATTAAAAACCTCATGTTCCTTTTAGTGGAAGAAGAAGGAAACGGCAAAAAAAACTTTACATGCATGCGGCACGGATCCAATAAGAAAAAAAGACGCATTTTTCTTTTTTTCCACTAATTTCTCCTCTACAGCGACATTATTATGACATGGGATAGTATGCAAATTTTTTAATAGGGAGTGAGAGAAAAAAATAATATAATATGCCGCGCTTCACTTCATCATCGCTTACGAAAAATCATTACTATGCTTAACTCATCTTCTCGCCGTTTTCCTCGTGTTGTAGTCGTCGCCTGCCTGCGTATTATTTCACCAAGTTTTTTCCTTCTCTCTCTCCCTCTCTCCCCACTTTATATTCTTAATAATAATATATTATTCAACCCACGCAGTCTTACCACAATTTGCCGTGCTTCCTTTCCCCAATTATTATATTATATTTTTCTCTCTCTCAAAACGTCTGAAACACACTGTTTTAGAACTTTACTGTTTAGCTATATGCGAACGCTTTTTTCGCCGCTGCTGTTATTATGTTGGTGTTGATCAAAAGTTGAGCCGAAGCAATTTTCATAATTTTTGCCCTATCAACCAACCATGTCGTAAGTAAATGCACTCCTCCTCTATATATTATTTTTGCTGATTCTTTCAAAATATTTAGAAAAAAAGTAGAAGCAGTACAAATCCCTCCGTCTTTTTTCCGTACACAATGTCGCTCTCCCTTCAAAAATAGTTGATGTTATGATGATGAAGAAAATAAAGTTTACAGATATTGTAGCGCGCTACTAGTCTAAACAATTCATGTATATTTTTTGCACACGTATAAAAAACATAAATGCCAACATGCTAATATAGCACATCAAAAACTAAACAAATTTTATTTCATATACTCCTTTTCATCGGTTCTCTTCTCACTAAAAATATTTCTGCTCGGCTTGGCAAAAAATGCGCAATGATTTACACAACAGTGCTTTATGCATAGTAAAATATGTGTTGTAGAATACATCTACATAAATTCAGTCTTTCTCTTCACTTATCCATCCATCCCACACATTTACTACATATTACACCATTGCGAATTCTTCTTATTTAACTTTACGATAATAATAATAATATGATGTTGCTGCCATGTGCAAAAAAATATTTACTCCTTTTTCCTTTCCCGTATACTTTATTCCTCAACTTTTGTAAGAACCCAAAAGTACATAACATTTTTGTTGGATAAAGAAAAAAACGATGGGATAGAATGTTCCGGGAATTGGGTGGATAATGCCACGGCTCAAGTCAAACAAGAAATCCTTTCAAAAAATATATATTTTTACCACGCCAAACTACCACCATCCGTTTTTTTGAATTTTGCATTCAAATTTATTTTCACAAAAAGCAGCCAAAAAAGAAATATGATCATGATGACTAGCAATATATGAACCGGATGATATTATGATGGCGATGATGATGAAACCATCCGTTTTTTTTGAATTTTGCATTCAAATTTATTTTCACAAAAAGCAGCCAAAAAAGAAATATGATCATGATGACTAGCAACATATGAACCGGATGATATTATGATGGCGATGATGATGAACAAGAAGTGAGTGATGTGATATATGATAATAGGTGTGCATATAAAAAAGCGATATCACTTTTTCATCGCATAAACGCATTCATCCAACTCTTGATGCTGGCTGATGCCTGCCTAGCTGTCTAGAGGTAAATCTTTCATTGATCCCTTTCTTCCTTTTTCTCCTTCTCACAGTTCCACATATTTTTATCCATTCGTTCATCCATCCATACACACCAAATAATATTCCATATAATCCCACCACGTCTTCGTGGTAAACAAGTGGTGGTAGCTGGTGTGGAGTATGAAAGTAAACCATTGGAGCAGTAACAGCAACAGCAGCGGTAGTAGTAAAATGTCAGTGACAGTTGGGTGCATTCACGAACAAACGGTCATAGTCGTGAGGAGCGAGATCGGCGATCATTTTTATAAGAAAGATAAAAGCAAAGCAAATATATATATACATTTATATGATTTTTTCTTTCACTGCCGCTGACAAGTAACAAGAAGGAGCTCCAAAGAAAAAAATACATATTTTATATACGTATTACATTGTTGACTGGAGGTCGACACGTCGCATCGTCATCCTCCTCCTCGTCGCACTCACTCACACAACTCAAAAGTGCTTCTTCTCTCAAAGTCATGACCAAACTCTGGTGTACACAGAGGCATATAACAATAATAATTTTTTATGCCTATAAATTTGTACAAGCAAAAATATTATTATTTGTTGGTTGGTACACACACACAAAATAAAATAATATTTTTTTTGTTCTTGACACTGCTTCTTCATCTTGTTCTTCTAGTGCAAGAGAAATGGCTGGCACACAACCATGAAAAAATACATTATTTCAGCTTGAACAAAACACCATTAAACTCTGTAATAGCCTTAAAAGATGTCTTGTGTGATTGTTGTTGCGAGGAAAGAGTACAGTTCAGCAGCACGCTGGCTGACTGACTGCAAGAAAAAGGATATGATGATCATGATGATGATGATGCGTTGGCTTTTGCTAGCGATTGTGCGAGATGGACAATTTTTCACAAAGACACTTTAGCAAAAGCATTTTTATGTGTATCTTTCTTATTTTCTGCTGCTTTTCATCTTTTCTTTTCTCCGATTCTTCCTTCATCATATATTTATGATGAGTGATAGGAAAACATAATGGAAATGGAAAATAATATTATTATTATTTTATGGATAGGTATATCAGAAAGGAAAGCTCCATCATCATAACTTAAAAATCAGCATCATCTTTCTTACACACTCACTTTTTTAGACTAAGGAGAAAAATATATTTATGCGCTTGCTTTTCTTCTTTTCCGATTTAATACTTCTCTTCATCTGACTCAGGACTTTTTTCTCTCTTGCGTATGTATTGTACATCTGCACTGGCCCGTGGTGATATAATAATAATATATTTTTCATGGAACCAAAGGCTATTTTAGAGAGAAATGGCCATCTTCTGTCACCACGCACCACCACCATCAGCAAAAGGAGAAGAGAGATGGATAGATAGAAAAAAGAGTGAAAAAGAAGAATGCTAATCATTCAAATAGAAAGGACGAAGAGAAAAAAATCAGAATGATGATCATATATATTTTTCATACGATTTATTCCCTTTTTTCTATTTGATATCTTCTCAGAATAAAATGCTCAGTCACTCTGCACTTGTCGTTTGTGAATAATAGCAAAAGTGAATATATTACAAATAAATGCTTCTTATTCTTCTTTTATTTTTTATACTGCCCCGGGCCGCTGCTGGAAAAAATGCATAGGTAATATGGTACTGTTGCTAAACTAAATAATGATAGTAATAATATGCATGTTCCCATCTTCACGCAACCCGTCATCATGATCATCACTCTCAGATCCGATATCTTGCCAATTTCCATGTAATTTGTAGTGACTACATGAGCGAGTGAGAGAGACGAGAGAAAAAAAATCAATGTGAATGTGCAATACCCGATTGTAATGATGATGATGCTGCTGCTGCGCTGAGAGGAACAAGTTGTTTTTTTTATCTATCTTATGGCCAGCTTCAATCCATTTACAGAAGAAAAAGTGATCGAGCCAACAAAATGCAAGCACAAACCATACAATTACTGTATTGACTATAATGGTGGTGGAATGGAACAACATGAACACACGATGATGGTGATATTGTTGTCGTTAAATGGCACGTTGCTGCTTGCCTTTCAAGAAAAAAATGATAATGCTGCTTACATTGCAACATTTCTCTGCTAAATACAATGAGATGAGAGAAAAAAGGTACAACAAATTTTTTTATCGAAAAGAGTTAACTTGATAGATAATATAATAATGTTGTCTGCTGGAATAAGAATGGGTAGAAAAAAAGAATAGATTTGTTGGTGTTGTTGTTGTACGTATTGGTAAAAAAGAGAGAGAGAGAGAAAGAAAAGAGAAGGAAGAATGATTACAGTGCAATCACGACTTGTGATAAGTACAAGCGCTCAAGTCATGCTTGTTCGGTTCTCTAAGGACAAGTTAGTTGGATTGAAAAAGTTGGACGATAGGATACATTGTGCTGCTGCAGCCAAAGTGGTAGTCATGATGTGTGCAAAATAATGGGACAAGATTTTCCCTTGGATGCCACACTATATATAAATGCTTGTTGTATTTATTTATATGGGATAGCCATCACCATCAATATTCTCTGTATTTTTTTTTCTTTGCTGCGCTTGCTGAGCGAGTGAATGTGCAAGATTGTATGCAAATCAGTACAACACCATCACTTGTCTTGTTGAGAAGATGAGAATGAGAATGCAATATGATTGTACATATTTTATCTTCTTTCTTCGCTGCGCTTGCTGAGCGAGTGAATGTGCAAGATTGTATGCAAATCAGTACAACACCATCACTTGTCTTGTTGAGAAGATGAGAATGAGAATGCAATATGATTGTACATATTTTTAAGGCATATATGTAGTCTCCAGTAATATTTACAGACTTGTCTTTTTGATTACAAGACCAGAGATGAGCAAGCGAGCGAACAAGAATAATACCGGCTTTTTTTCTACAGCAAAATAAAATGTTACACAAAATGTTTCTCTCGTGCTCCTCACATTAGATCCACACATAGTCATTATTATTACTACCTCACAACCATTATATATTATCATACTTATCATTATGCATTTTTGTTCAAGAAAAGAACAAGTGAATGCTTATTTATATATATGCAAAAAAAATTGACGCAAGAGTTTATAGGGTTGTTTTCACATTTCACGGGTGAGAAGAGAAAAAATAGCAAAAAAGGAATAAAATATTATTGTAGTGTGGATGAAACAAAGCTAAAGATTTTTCATTGCTGTTGTGAGTGAGACGATTATCAATCAACCAGGCAAGAAAATGTGCTGTTTCTACAAAAAAGAAAACGTCTATGGCTGTTTTTACGCTTTTTTCGGCAATTTTACGTATGCATAAGCTTTAACTCGATAATGATAATGGTCAGCATAAAAGTAAGTGGTGTGATGTGGATGTGACTCACTTTTTTTTCTTGGTGCGGCCGACAGACCAAAAAACACCGACCCGAGATGGACCTAATATATGTTTGGTATAGTATAGCTGAGCATTATAAACCCAATAACCGGTCAATATGGATGGATGGAATGGTGAGGGAAAAAAGAAAGAAAGAAATGTGAAGGGGTGATATATTTCGAATTCGCTCTTGTGTTTTTTATGTACATCACATCTTCGTCATAGTCATCATCATCATTTTATGGATGGATTTGTTGAATAAATTGAACATCATGTAACCGGCTGACCTGCTGCACCCGCACCCATCCTCCAATTTTCTAACATCATCCCCAAAAAAATAAATCCCATAACACATCGCAATAGTTCACGTAAACCCTTTTTTTCTGGTTCTTCTTCCATGGAATACTGAATACGTAGTCAAGTGTAAAAGGATGGTCGTCGTGTCGTGGGATTTTGTTTTTTATTATAAAAATTATTTTTTACGTCTGGTTTGGTTCTGGTCTGGTGTGATTTACTTACGTATGCATAATATATATGTGCTAGTGTTCCCTCAAATAACTTGTAGTGTTTCTCAATAACCCTTTTTCTGTGTAAATGATTATTCGACAAGGTTCAATAGCAGTTATTAGCTTTTAGGTCAGATTCTTGATGATTATAATTTTAGAGATGCACTAATCCCTCAAGTTTCTGGGAAATATGTCCCTTTCTAATTAAAACTTTTTACATTTTGTGTATTTTAAACGTTGAGTGGTTGTAATCCCAGCTGTCCGTGGATTACTTTTTATCAGGTTCTTTGTACCATGGTGGTTTGATAGTGTCTTTTAAGGAAATGTTTTTTTAAAAGATTCTAAGATCATGACAAAATAGAACTAATATTACTACAAAACCAACAACACCAGCAACATTAACATCACATAAAGGAATGCAACTGTACGCAATTGCGTTTACTTGCACGCACATGAGCCAGACATCAGCAATAATAAACGCTGCAATAATACAAGCACGACATTCAATTTGATATAAAAATAACTGTAATAACAACACACGATATCATTTCTTTCTTTCTAATCCGCCGCATTCTTCATAATATAATGTGCCCTTTACAAAAATGTACAAGAGAGGGAATGCAACTTGCATCTACACAACGCAACATGCACTTGCATCCTTGTACCCAGTCAACCACAACCGCCACCGCACCACCAAAAAATCTCATAAAGGTAATCTCATCCAATGTTTGTACTTTTAGCTATCTACGAAATAACAATAATAATGATTACTACGTTAATAAAGCCATCCATTTCTCTTGTAATTTTGTCCCTCTCTCTCCGTTTTGTCATCATGATGCTGCTGCTGATGATTATTACATATTATTGCCTTGTATTACCACCACTGCCAGCGTAATAATATTTTCTCTACAAAATGAACACGAAATGAGACTCTAGCTTTCTGGTCAACCGTAAGATTACATTATTGTAAAAGTCAAGAAACATCAGACATCACACAAACCAGCCGAAAAAAAATATTATTTCTTTTCGGCTGGATTTTTGTTTGGTTTGCCTTGTCGGTAGTATGGTATTTCCCCTTATTTTTGTGCGTAAGTAAACGAATTACACGATACATACTTTGTACGTACATGGTCGTCCTCTAATACCATGCTACCTTTACTTCTCGGCGTATCTTTATTTTATTTGATCAAAATTGTCGATGCGTAAGAAGTACACATGTAGACACACACCAACAGACAGTCTGCTGCTGAGCTGCTTCTCCTCCCGGAGGCAACCTTACAAGTCCAGTCAGCCACAAGCCAAAAGCCACCTCCACACACGCACCCAACTTCCACCACCACCACCACATATTTCTAGATCAGGCCATTATAAAAAGACAGGCTTTGCTTGCGGTTATTAAATTGCAGTGAAGCAAAAAGAAAAAAATATATATTTTTCTCTGCACTTTGTCCCTCTCTAACTCGCCTTTCCTCCAGGACTTTTCCAGAGGACAAAACCACCACTAATACTTCCTCCTGCTGCTGCTACTATACTCCCACTATAACTCAGCAAGCGAACCATATCTTTTATTTTTTTTCTTCCAGGGGAAAAAATCGAAATATTTCTAGATCAGACCATTATAAAAAGACAGGCTTTGCTTGCGGTTATTAAATTGCAGTGAAGCAAAAAGAAAAAATATATATTTTTCTCTGCACTTTGTCCCTCTCTCACTCGCCTTTCCTCCAGGACTTTTCCAGAGGACAAACCCACCACTAATACTTCCTCCTGCTGCTGCTACTATACTCCCACTATAACTCAGCAAGCGAACCATATCTTTTATTTTTTTTTCTTCCAGGGGAAAAATCGAAGGACCATTTACTTTTTCTTCTTCTTCGTTAAGATAATGGCGACGCAGAAGGCATTTGCTGGTATAGCTCCAAAGCTCGGACCAACCACTATAACTCAGCAAGCGAACCATATCTTTTATTTTTTTCTTCCAGGGGAAAAAATCGAAGGACCATTTACTTTTTCTTCTTCTTCGTTAAGATAATGGCGACGCAGAAGGCATTTGCTGGTATAGCTCCAAAGCTCGGACCATTACTATACACATGACTTTAACTTTATCTCAACACACATTTCTCATCATCATGATTAGCTCCCTCGGAAGGAAAAATAAAAGGAAAGAAAAAAAGAAGAAGAAGGAAATATCTCGCAAAGGAATTGGAGATATAGTTGGTAACATGAGCCTTGTGAAACTTTTTTTTCAAGATTTTCTCCGTTTTTCCCTGCACAACCACCACTACACCATCCCCTACGAAAATTTCAACGTGATCACATGAAAAAGGAGAATTCCGTTTAATAAAAGTCACCGGGGAACACAGGAGGCCTAGTTAAGTAGCAAGAGCTGCACAGAGGGACTTTGTGTGCTCACTACTCCGTATCTATCTTTCAATGTAAGGTAATACCACCTTGAAAGAGAAAAATACGGTTATAGTCGAGCATTTTATCGTAACAAGTAAAGAAAAAAGGTTTCGTTTGACAAAAAAGGAGGTTGTGGCAAGCACTAAATGAACCGTATGAAGAGACATGAACCAGAAACGGGCCATTGCATTGCATCATGATGATGACGATCGTCTTCATGATGGCCTCAAGAAAGTTGACTTTTTTATTATATGTTTTTTTCAGTTTTCAACCCGCCTGAATTGAATGCATTTTCAAGAAATGATACTGTATACTGGACAGTTTTTTAAAGGAGAAGGGACTGCCTGGAGAGAATAAAAGGAGTAAAGTGGTAGGTAGCGACAAAAATAAAATGTTGGATTTTTGTTTTCAGTGGAAAACTAGTAGTTAGTAGTAGTAGGTGGAGGAGGACAAGGTTTGTTGGTAACGAGGTGGGTCGATATACCAGATGTCATATGTCATGTCAAACTAGGGCGAGATTCCATGCATGAATGCGCCTTTGCCTTTGCTTCTTCTCCAGTCCACAAAAGGGAAATTGAGAAGCCTCTTGTGTTTTCTTGGTTGACTGAAGAACAAGTAGTGGAGTAATAGCAAAAGAGGAGCACGAAGAAGGGAACAAGAGGACTGTTTGCTTCTCTCTCTCTCTCTACTTTTTAGACACAGAAAGTTGTATAAAATGCTGCTCGAGTCACTGGATACCTTATTCATCATCGCACCAAGAAAAACTTAACTGGAACGTTGAACAGTCCACCAGTCAAAGCCAAAAGTTAAAAAGCTCAGCAGAGTCTTTTTTGGTATATGTTTTTTTTTCTTTAAGAAAAATGAGAAAAAAGAAGGACGATGGTGGTGGTGGCAAAGATGTGAGTGATGTGCATACGGAATACTGATGCCGCCGGTTTTGCAGCAGAGCAGAGCAAGCCAGGCTAGAGGTCCACTATATAATACTCTGTTCATGCTGGATACTCTTTTTCTAGATTCTCTCAGAGGAATAGGTACTCACTCGTTTCCAAAAAATCTCATATAATATGATGATCATCATCTCGTTTTGTATGCAGGAATGGAAGCGTGCAGTAATGCCCAGAGAGAACCTCTTTCTCTCATCCCATCACCCACCAAATGTAAAGCCAAAAAGTCAATGAATCACAATTTCCTTGTATGTGTGCGTGTACGGGCATGGGATTTTTCTTTCTTGATGTTTTGCTTTTTTTCTCTTTATGATGATGGCACAAATGTATATACAGAAGAAGACGAAAAAAACCTCTTTGCTTTCTGGACAGTTTTTTTCGCTCCTGGCTGCCCCAAATGTTTGCTTGATGCAAGTGGTAAATGCAATGTGCACACACAGACAATAATAAACCTTTACCAGAATTTTTTTTTATTCCTTCGTGTCGTCAGTACACTCATTTCTATTCTGCTACCGGCCCTGGAGCAAGGCCAGTCCTGAAAAAA
>JAANSP010003099.1:0-11791 GCA_036850745.1 Homidia socia
AAACCTACCACGTTGAGCACGACTCTTTGTCTTCATGAATGAATGTTGCTTTTGAGGATTTTGTGTAGTGCTCCTACTGCCTGGAGGAGCACAAGCTGTAAAAGATTTTTATTTTCTGAGCTGACTAGAAGCGCAAGTGGCACGTATCACCACTACAATGTCCTACTTTGCAAGTTTTCTTGAAGAATGCAATGTCTTGTGAAAAGAAGATGAAAAAATAGGATTTTATGTGTGTCTGAGCTACAAGTCAACAAAGTAGCAGCAGTAGCAGTGGTAGCAATTTTAAGGTTTTTTGGTCGATGATGCTGATTTTTTGGAGGCTTGTGCAACAGGTGGTGATTGGCAATGGTGGTCTGGTCTGTGAAGTTGATTATTTTTGCTTTTGCTGCTGCTGATGTTGCAAGTTTAAGTTTGAATCGAGTAGAAATACGTTATCAGTCATCACATCATCATCTTTGAAGAAAGTACAAGAGTGCACTTGACGATGATGATAATTGCACGAGACTTTTTGTCTTTTTCTATTCATCTGAGCACGCACTACGACAATGTAGGAGAAGCGCAAAGCTTAATATATTTTCATACAGTAGCAGCACAACAACATATTTGTGAAGAAGATGAAGATAATAATAAAGATGACAATAAAAAGATAAGGTTGCCGATGATGATGATGATGATGACCATGAACTACAGCAGAATAAGAGAAAGAATAAAAGATTGCAACTGACAACATTACAAGTGTACTTAATACATATGCATTTATGAGGAAAAATGACGTTAAACAAAGAATAAAAGATTGCAACTGACAACATTACAAGTGTACTTAATACAAATGCATTTATGAGGAAAAATGACGTTAAACACAAGTTGACAAGAAGGAGGGAAGGTAAGAAACAAGTAAAAAAATTGTCGCGTTACTGCTGTCGTTGTTGTATAAAATGTCGCATGTTTTATTTATCCCCCAGCTTTTTTGGCTCCAATGTCGCTAATTCGTTTCTGCTAAACAATTTAACAATTTTATGGCAAACTATTGCACGCATCAATTGTGCATCTCGGTCGGTTTTACATTTTATTACACACACTCAAATTTATATTTATGCCTGTATGTAAATCAAAATTAAAATTTTTGGCAATGAAATGATGGGACGCGACGAAGATGACGGTGGTGGTGAATCAACACTTTTTACCCTACATTTTTATTTAAAACGAATGCCATTACACTTTGGAGAGGGAAAGACTAGTCGGAGAAATGACATCCACATGGTTTATATATGTACTACCACACTAATTGCAGTTGTAATACTAACATTGAATTTTTTTTGGTTACGGTTACACACGAAATTGCTTTTCGGCATATGCATTATTATAGGAACAGAGTCGAGCCAACAGCTGTCATGTCATTTTGCCTGTTAAATGAAAAAAGCAATGAATATATAAGAAAAGGTAAAGAGCAATTAAATTGTATGCCACTCAAATCGCAAAACAGCCAAAGACTCAGCAGCAGCAGCCGGGTTGGTTTTTCAATCTATGATGATGATTGTTGTGCAAGAAGTGGTAACACAGAAGCATAATAAGCAATAAAATGTTTAAACTTTGTATCGTAAATTTTTTGAATGTATGAAGGGCAGGGAAAAGGTTGCATATTCTTAACCCTTTCTTTTCAAAGACAAAATCTAACAAGCTCCTTCCTACTTTTATTTCACCAATTTGTTGCATTTGTTGTATGTGCGTGTTGGACTCTACCTTGTGCAAATAATAATGACTCTTTTTATCTATTATAAACCATTGTACTACAAAGATTGTAATCGTAAATGCATTTTCTCTAGTGCTAGTGCTACCTGGGCATATCAATAATTACAGACAATTTTGTTTCCAATCCATTATTATTTTGAAAAGTTTATTCAGATAGCAGATATCTGCAGTGAGCTACTGTTGTTTACTCTCGACACAACAACTCATTAATAATATGCCAAGCTACCCTGCACAGCAGCACGCACACAGGAAAGATGAATAGTGTTGATAAAATAATAAATAAAAAATTGAGAAAAAAACTTGTACTAATAATTGACGCTGTTTATTTCTCTTGTTGTTACATTATTACGGGATTTGTATAGGTTAATTGGATTCGATTATTTACAAAACAGAAAAAGTCTACCACCAGCACCAGCACAACAACAGCAGCAGTAGAAGAGCAGAAGCCGATAACCATGTCAGTAGTGTCAAGTCAGCAAAACTTGAGAGTTGACGATAACATTATTATTTCAAAAAAAGCAAGTTTTCAGGCAATTTACATTTTTTCCCTCCTTTTGCTAAAATGACTGACATTAGGTAATTGGAGTAAGGATTTTTCTACAATTGGGCCAAACTTTCCGGATGACTCACGTNCAGCAGCAGAGTTAAAGTTGAGTAAATATTTTTAATTATTTTTTCCCATCTTTTTTGCTCATTTCTATTGTTAACGGACTACTGAGTAATGAATGACGAGTGAATGAAAACATTATGTGGTAAATGCAACAGGGAGATGGACACTTGAGATTGTGTAGTGCACTGTGTCAGGAAGACGATGAGAATGTGACAGCGCATGGGCTTGAATGATCAACTTGTTCTTTTTTTGCCTACTTCATAAATCGAATAATGGTGATGGTAGTAGTAGTAATTATAGATAACCGGCATGGTACAACTCGCTGCTGCTACCACCGCAAGAAAAAAAGTATGCTAAACCTGAGTTAAAGGAATTCTAGTTGATTTGGTTAGCTTTTTACAATATGCATTCATGTATGTAGAAGGAAAAGCTTGCAATATGACAACACAGCTAATAACAATAACTCAAACTGTAAAGAATGAATTAGTGCTAAGTACGCAGGTAAATAAAAAGAATGAAAAGAATATCAAGCAAGTCCAAGTCAGCTAATATATCAGACCAGCTACAAAAGCAACTTTGTACGGCTGAAGATCACCACCACTCTTTATTATGCATGTCTGCTTGCTGCACTGAAGTATAAATGTGTAATCGTAATAATAATAATACGTGCTTTTTTAATGCCTCGGGATGTAAAGAATGAATTAGTGCTAAGTACGCAGGTAAATAAAAGGAATGAAAAGAATAGCAAGCAAGTCCAAGTCAGTTAATAAGTCAGACCAGCTACAAAAGCAACTTTGTACGGCTGAAGATCACCACCACACTTTATTATGCATGTCTGCTGCAGCACTGAAATATAAATGTGTAATCGTAATAATAATAATACGTGCTTTTTTAATGCCTCGGGTCATTCAAGAAAACTGACAAGTTCAAGTGTACAAGCAGCAGCAGCAGCACACACAACGCAGTGCACAGTGCACGTTTTAAAATCTTGGCTCGTTACATTTAACGCTGCTTGCTGTTTTCAATTGTGCAGCTGCATGTGATAATGATAATCATCAGTAAAAGAAGAAAGGTGCAATATGCATTCTTCATAAATAATATAAACTGCAAATAGCTAATAGAGAGAAGAGAATCATCCCAGTGGAGTAGAATAGTAGAGCCAAGAAGAGACAGACAGGACGTATTAATAATTTATTTCTCTGGTTGCACTAGTAGCAATTTTTTATCGTTATTAATATTCAGTCGACAGCTTCAGCAGCCAGCAGTAGCGCTAAAGTAACAGTAGCAATGAACAAGAAAATTATGATTTGTAAACAATAATGCTTCATTGATAAACGGACATGCTCTTTCTCTGTGACTTTTTCATTATTTTGTACAGCTTACAAGTTTTTGTTCTTTTGCTTTTTTATGTCTAGGTACTTAAAACTAGCCATAATATTTAATGTGCATAAAGGCTAAAGTATTATTATTATTACTACCAGTCAATATAACGTTTAGCCAAAGTAGTGTAATCAAAAGAAATATGAGAAAAATTGTAAAGTATTAAAAGTGTGCAACCGGTTGTTTTGTGGGTAAGTTACACAAAGAACGGTAATGCGGTGTAATAATAAATTGAATTTAAATGAGTTGGTCAAACTAATAAAATGGTCTGTTAAATTCATTTAATGAATGAATCAGTTGAATAGGAAGGATATCTAAATAAGTATTTGAACAAAATGTGTGCATTTTTTTATCATTTACATAGCTTTTAGCGTTTAAGTTAAATAATTAATATCTTGATGTAGTAGTAGTAGTACCTAGTTGAATACGATTTGAAATATGTAATCAGTCAACGAATTAGTTAAAGTTGAACAAAAACATGATTTTTTAAAAATTGCTTTTACAAAAAACTTAATTTTCTACTACTTTTTATTATTTTGAACACAACATTTTTATTATCATTTTCTGGCAATAATGACCATTTTATGAGCATGATGAAAACTGAATTGTGGTGGATGGTGGTGGTAGGAGAGAAATAAGATGCAAAACCAGTTAATTTAGAGGCAACTTATATTTCAATGTTTATCAAGGATATAATGTGTAATCTGGTTGGTCACATCACTCCAAAAATGACAGTTTTGGGCCTTGGTTTTGGCTTCCTCTTCTTTTTTATTGCCATAATCAAAAAACACGAGTTTTTTTCTGTTTGTGCCTGTTTACCTCGTTCGTATCAAATTTCACCAAAAAAAGAAGATGCGACTTTTTTGCCAAAAAATTTACTACCACTTGCTCCATTACTCACTTTTCATGTAAATGAGTGTAATGAAAAGGAGCCTTAAAGGAATAGGATTAATGCAATGCACACACATGCTGATACATATTTTACTCACTCACTTTCCATAAATCACATTGAGATGAGATGAGTAGTGGTGCGCCACGCTGAAATATTTGAAGAGGATGATGAGCAAGGTGATGACGACAACAAGACAGCAGCGAGCAAATGTTGGTGAAATGTTTTGTATGAATGAACATGAAATAAATGACATGAATAAAGCGATAAAGTTACAAAAGGTCATGGTTTCGAGGCAAAAAGGAGAAGTCTCATTATCAAATAAATGCACCAAAAGGAACGATACGAAAGTAATATGCCTGCTTAGCATATAAAAGTGCATATTATTATAAGCAGCTCGTAAAGGTGTCACACTGAGGAAAATATTTAACCGGGTCAGCAGACAACCAAATAGGAATAAAGGAGAATCATAGATAGAAATATATAGGGATTTCCTTAAGCAGGAATTTTTGCACGAGTAAGCAAAACAGATTACTTTCTTTCTCTTTTTTTCTTCATCTTGTTCAAGTTTACTTTTTTTAGGCAGCAGCAGTCTGCCATACCTACATACTGTTGAGCTGCGTTGGTGTGGTTTGATTTGTAGCAGCTAACCGAGCCGACATAAACTTGGTTAGCAGCTGAGCAAAGATAATTTTTTCAAGTTGAGATGAGAGAAAGAAAACTAAGACAAAGATGGCAGAAGAGATGAATCTCTCGTTTTAATAAATCACCCAGAATTGCAGTAAAACACATTAACATAGAAAACGTTATGGTCTGGTCTGTGGTAGTAAACTTTACACAGGGATTAGCGTGCGTGGCGTCCGGCAGCGTAAGCAAATACTAGATTTTTATAAGCGAAAGGAAACTAATACATCTTCACCTCACGATATAGTCTTGCCTTTTTGCCCTGACGGTGATGGTGAAGATCATGATCATCGTCTTCATGATGAGGTATCTGATACTAACACCATCACCGCCACACCAAAAACAACACCATTTTTTAAACTTTTTTCTCTTTTTCCTCCACGACGACGATGATAACTACTCCACCACCACACCACGATTGCATGCAAACATTTATTTCCCTTCTGGCAAAAGTATCGTCATATAGTTTTTGTTTGAGCAACAAACGTGGTAGTGCTAAAAATCTCATCTCATTTCAATTCTTTATCTTGTTCAAGTCTTGCGTGAGCTAGTGTTTTTACTCCTACTACGCGCGCCTTAGTGCAAGTGCAACAAAGACGTACACACAAACTGACATGTTGTGACTGCGTTTTTTTATTAGAAAAGGAAAATGGAAGATGACCCGGTTTGATGATCCTGTTGATGATCAACATCATGACTATGAGAAAAGATGATGAGATCAAAAAGAAGATGGGTTTGGCTCCTTCAAGGCTCTTCTCAATTTTCTATCAATAATAATAAATATTCTGTGTTATATGCGTGATATTGATAAACTATGAGAAAAGATGATGAGATCAAAAAGAAGATGGGTTTGGCTCCTTCAAGGCTCTTCTCAATTTTCTATCAATAATAATATATAGGATTCTGTGTTATATGCGTGATATTGATACTGTATATACACATCCATCTTTCAAGTCAATTGCAAGAGCAGACTTAACTCTAACACTTTTTCCTGACCCCAGTCAAAAAGTCTAATCATCTGTAAAATAATAGTATGGTGTGGTCTGTGTACACATCTGTACCGAGATGAGGATAATGTTTTGAAGCAACTGTGAAAAACATTATTTTATAGAGACATCCAAGACGATGGATGATGATGCTCTCGTATGAAAATGTTTCACTTGTAACGACCATTTGAACTCTGCTGCTCTTAATGGTTTCACCAAATAATAGTATGGTGTGGTCTGTGTACACATCTGTACCGAGATGAGGATAATGTTTTGAAGCAACTGTGAAAAACATTATTTTATAGAGACATCCAAGACGATGGATGATGATGATGCTCTCGTATGAAAATGTTTCACTTGTAACGACCATTTGAACTCTGCTGCTCTAAATGGTTTCACCGTATACCATAACCATTTTACTTTTTTGTTAGAAAGTAAACCCTATCAACACAACATAAACTTCTGTCATCTTCATCATCAGCTAACATTACCTTTATTTTCTTATGCACCTGCTTCCCCTTCTTCTTCCTTTTAGCTCACCACCGTTAGCATCATCATCATACTAAACTTTTACACTGTTTTGTTTACAGGAGAAAAAAAACCTGAATCCCTCCGAAAACCAAACCAAACCACCAGAATAATATTACCTTTTCCCCTNGTTAGCATCATCATCATTCTAAACTTTTACACTGTTTTGTTTACAGGAGAAAAAAAACCTGAATCCCTCCGAAAACCAAACCAAACCACCAGAATAATATTACCTTTTCCCCTTGGACGACCGACCAGTACTTTGAATTTCAATGGCTTCATTTTGTTTATAAATCGGGGTCTCTCTATTATTCATTTTTAGGCCAGTAAAGTCAACAAAAAATACATTATTTTTATGCGTATACATACTGTGTTGCTTCATACTATTTTAAAGGCGTGTACGCAACACTCGAACAACAACAACGGATAACGTAACGACGACGCAACCCATAGAACGCAGGAAACCAAACCCCAAAAAGTCAAGATTGACTTTAAGTCTTTAGACTGTTTTAAAATAATCAAGAAAAGTTGAAACAGTCTATCAATGTGTGTGCAAGGGTAGCGAGAAAAAGCCAAATGTGTGTAATATAAGCTCAAAATGTTTATTTTCCGGCAGCAGCAGCAAGTTCTGTTGGCCATCTCCCTCTGTGTCCATTATTATCGCAGCATCAGCGTCCTCTCAAAACAGTAGTCATTGTGCCCTGCTAGATAGAAACCACTGAAGTAGAACCAGCACAAGGTAAAAAAAGAGGGGAACCCTCTCTTCATTATCATCATCAACAATAACAACAAAACAGTCATCATCTCATCACCACATTCAATTCAGTCAGTCAAGTCAGTAAGTAGTACATCGTGGCATCCTCTTTTCTTTCGTCGTCGTCATCATTACTTTTTCTTATGCCAGTAATACTAAATCCTCTACTTCCCTTTCCCCTTTTCAGTTAAATTAACGATGAGCTGAAGCTTGTCAGCAAACTCATTTTTAAAGTTGAGTTTAATCAACAACATCCACCTATTTTTGTATAGCTGTTCACAGGGACCACTTCTTTGTATTTAAGTTATCAACGCGGTCATTTTTCTGCATCTGCATGGAGAAAAGTTTTTTCAACTGAAGGAAATGACTTGGCCATCTCTGAAAGTTGATGGCAAGAAAAGCCAATGCATTCATTAAATCAACCCTCCTTACATTTTATGGTATATTTCAAAATGCACCTGCGTTCAACGTTTTAGTCTTAAATATTCATTTTCTTATTGGGTGCAATTTTAATGTACAATAAGCTCACATAATAAATGTATCCCGATAGCTAATGTTTTCAATTAGCATTAGTTTTTTTACTTGAAAAAACTAAACGAGGAAAAAAATGTTGCATTATACAATCAGCACATGGTCCATTATTCCGTGTTGTAAATGTCCTTATTTCACTTCATTCTACGTTTTTTTGTTTCGCATCATACTAGTACATAGCCCTAGGACAAAGTATGAAGAAACAATTAAAATACTAAAAATTAAAAAGTCATCTTTACAAACAACGTGAATCTGTAATTAATATCATATTTTTAACAGGCCAGACGTAACGTAGCGTGGCAAGCCGACTATTATCCTGTTGTTACATCATATTATCATCGTTTTTAACATTCTGCTATTCTGCATCTTATTTTCTGCCATCCTATTATATAAGATTGTCATCATCATGTACATGTCTGCAGCACCAAATAGAAACTAAAAGTGCCCATTTATGCGTCAGCATCTCTTCAAAAAACAAAAAGTGGGTTTGAAAACACCACGTACAAAAACGCTTTCTTCTTCTCAAATGAAATGAAAAATGATTTTTGCACTGAAGCGGGTCCCTTTTACAATAAAAAAGCATAATAATAAATATTACGTACCTATCAAATCTACATATATGCCTATTATACCCATCTTCACATTATCATCTAAACGTAACATACAAAATATATTTTTTGCACTATCATCTTCTTGGCATTATCATCATCGCCACCAACTCAAAGCAATGAAAATCATACTACATATCATCATCACACGCAATGTTTAAAACATTGCTAAATTGCATTATCACATGCATCCATAATAATATAACATTATCACACACTTCATTTCATTCATGTGCTGCTCATCCTATTTCCACTACTATAATTTTCTTCTCTTTCTTGCAATAATGTGTCTTTTTTCTTGTGATAAAAATCCATTTACGCTGACAGCAGGGTTGTGTTGTTATCTGCCTTCTCTCACTGACTAAACGCTTGGTTGATTAGGTTGCTGCAATACTTTATTATAACTTTGCTCATTTCATTAAAGCAGCCCTTTTTTAAGCATTAAAATCTCTCAAAAGGATGACGATTTCAAAAAAATATTCATGCGTATTAAATAGTAGTAAGTAGTGTATAAACTTGTGAATTTAGCAAACAAAAGGGATATTTTTTGTTTAGGGTATCATCGTCAAAAGTCATATAAAGCTGGTCTCCAAAAAAATCAGACGGAGGAAAGGAAACTATTAGGCATGCAACAAGAGAAATCAAAAAAAAAACTTTTAATAAAAATTAATACCCTGCCGGTACGCTGTGTTGTTGTGAATTTTCAGTTTTGCCGCCGAAGGGATTACATTTACAAGAGAACATTGGCGTTGATGATAAAGATGACGACTAAAATGTGAATAGAGTTTGATTTTTTTAGAGGAAAGGAAACTATTAGGCATGCAACAAGAGAAATCAGAAAAAAAACTTTTAATAAAAATTAATACCCTGCCGGTACGCTGTGTTGTTGTGAATTTTCAGTTTTGCCGCCGAAGGGATTACATTAACCATTATATTTACAAGAGAACATTGGCGTTGATGATAAAGATGACGACTAAAATGTGAATAGAGTTTGATTTTTTTGCCCTATAGTGATGTAATGAAAGGAACAGAGCGCACTGATAATGATGATGATGATGACGATGAAAAGAAAGAGAATCCAAAGATGTAACAATGTAGTCAACTGCTTATTGCTCATCATCATCATCACACTCACACTGGGTAACAATATGATAATGATTGTTAAGCTGGCTATATAGGTGTCTGTTTTTTTGGTGATGACGACGATGATGATGATGAGAGTATCATATCGTCTTCTTCTGCTGTTCACAGCGCCTCCATTATGCATGCACAGCAGCAGCATTTTAAATCCATTTTTTTTGCCTGCAACGATTAAATCCGACTTTGAACTCCCAATTCAAAAAAAATTCATCTGACTCTGCCTTGCCTGATACACACCATGCTAGGCAGGCAGCATAAGCTCCTATTTCTCCTTTAAATCATTAATATTATTTTTCATTATGAACATGCATTCTTTTCGTTCAAGGTGCCTCGGCAGTCTACTCGCAAGAGAGAATGGCTCATGATCGGTGACCACTGCAAAGGAAAAATGTTGTTGGAAGGATCTTCTTAATGATTCCTTCACTATAATTACCCGAGAGAATGGAGGTAAATAGGATTAAAGGGGAATAATGCAATCGCTTATTATCTGGCGTTTGGTGAATTGTGAGCAGAATTCCAATGGGATCTACCAGGAACTTTTTTGTACGTAAGTAATAATAATTAAAGTAAGGAGTGTAGGGTACCAAAAAGGCTCAGACTCCTTGCTCAAGAGCATATTTTGAGCGAGCGAGCGAGCATTTTCCAGCCAGCCACGTTTTTTTGATTCATTGCATTGGTAATGTAGCAAAATGAACAAATTCCCTTGGGATTCAAAATCTATATAAATGCATGAATGCATACATAAGATTATGATGATAGTGCACAATATAACGTTGATGGAAGCGAGCGTAATATATTTCATTTCATCAAGATTTCAACCTTAGGCTATTCTTTTATGAATGTAGATTCGATTGCTTTTACGAGAAGAAGCTGAGTAGAAGGTATTTTGAGTAGGTACTATGCATGTGTGTATACCTCCCTAATAAATATTACGATGCGTCTTAAAAATATGAGCATTTTAAATTATGAATGTCTATTTTTGTCAGCCATCTTGTAATAATGAGAATAATAAAATGTTTATTAAAATGCAAATATGTTGGCTGTACATGGAAGGAGAAAAAATCATTGTCTCTGCTCAAGTCAGCAGAGAAAAAAGTGTGGTATGCATTTTCCCACTTTTCTCATCTTCAAGTAGCTCAAACAAGATGAGCAAACGAGGGAACGTGATCTTTAACGTAAGTTAAGTGATAAGTAAAGTACCCAAAAACTCATTATCATCATGTAGTGGATTTGTTTGTACATGCAGTAGGCTGACTGGAAAAATCATCATTTTTATTATTGNATTATCATCTTGTAGTGGATTTGTTTGTACATGCAGTAGGCTGACTGGAAAAATCATCATTTTTATTATTGTTATACAACCATGTCATGAGTGAGTGAAACAATCGTTTTTGTAGTAGTAGCACAGGAGGTCTTTCTCTGCTTCTCTTGACTCCTCCACAAACATGTTGTTTTTCCACAAGTGGTCGCCAGTACTGCTGTTAAGTAGTCGGACAAACAAAAATATAGGGAAAACAACATCAAGGGTTGTTGAGTGAACTACCTGTTGCACTCTAAAAGACCAGCCATTGTGATGATGACTTGCCTCCAGAGAGAAAAATTAATGTCTCTGAAGAAATATAAAAAAATGAAGAAAAGCTTTTAGTCATTTTCGGTTTGTCTGTTCCCTCACTAAACAGTCAAATTGTCTGCACTGCGGTTGTGGAAAAGCACACTTCAGTGGCTCTAGCTATCCTGAATTATACACCAAAGTCAGATCTTTAAATGAAAACACAAAAAACTATAAAGCAAATAAAACAAAAAAGTACCCAGTCACTTTTTTGTCATCCTGTCTCTTTTTACACTTCTCCTTCCTTTTTTATGCATCCTTTTCAGTAAAAAAAGCAATTGCAGGTAAAGCACATTGGTGTACAAAAAGATGGCTACAACACG
>JAANSP010003100.1:0-11789 GCA_036850745.1 Homidia socia
TAATAATGCTTTTAAAGTTACATTTAATCAAATCAAATGCTAATTTTGGATAATTTGGTTTTGATAAGGGCTTGTACAAGATCCTCAGTTTATCGCACAACTTCCGACAGGTGTAATGGCAGATACTGCAGGTAACTCTATTGAACTGCTCTATTTTATAATAATAATCACTCGCCTGTCTCAGCAATATAAAATTACATTGATGTTTCTTGTCGAACAATTTCAGTGACTATGAGAGACCCAGTGTTCTACACGTTCCACGCTGGAATAGATAACGTCTTTGACAGACACAAACGCACACTACCACCCTACGAGTTGTATGAAGGCGACTACCCGCTAGTATGGCCTGGAGTTGCCATTTCTAACGTGGAAGTGGTATCCAGTTTCAGTCATGGTCATCCAAATCATTTAAAAACCTTCTTCAGTTCAAATAGATTTCCTCTGGAGAGTGGAATAGACAACAGCATTCACGACGGCTCAGTGCGTGAAGACATTTGCGCTGTTCACTTGAATCATGAGCCATTCACATTTAGAATCGCCATCAACGTAAACCCCTGCGTGGAAACGGTATCCCGTCAGGGAACAGTAAGGATTTTTATGGCCCCACGTTTTGACGAATACGGCAATCGATTCCCTTTGAAAGTTCAGCGTAGACTAATGTTTCAATTGGACGTGTTTCCGGTGCAATTGCAACAAGGAAGGAATCTCATTTTGCGTAGTTCCCTCGACAGCTCTCTGACAAGAACTTGGCCCGCCAGTCTTCGTCAACAGGCGTTTGGTGGAGCAGCTGCGGGAGGTGGACAACAAGCAGGCGCTGCAGATTTCTGCGGATGTGGGTGGCCCAACCACCTGCTTATTCCTAAAGGAACCCCAGCTGGAATGCCCTTTGATCTCTTTGTCATGATTACCAACCACGACCAAGACATTGTCGAGAATTTCGTGGAGGATTTGAAAATTCCAGAGCCTTGCAACTCTCCCTACCTCTTCTGTGGAATTCCATTCCGGTAAAGCAAATGCAAAAGCAAAAGATAAAAAGTTAATGCATATGACAGTAAAAGGATGAAATTTAATATTTACTTCATTCATTTTGAAAATGAAGCCGTTATCCCGATGCGAAACCGATGGGATATCCATTTGACAGACTGCCTTACAAGGTACCGGCGAGGTGTGAGCAGACAACCGAATACCCACTTGTCTGCAAAATGCTTCGTCCAAATTGGTACAGACCTGTGCAAACGCTCGAGGAGTACGTTCATGCCGCACCAAATATGGCAACTAGAGTGGTCAGTATTGAAGAATTATTATAACCGCCTTTATATCTTTAAAAATAACCTATTTTAATAAACAATTTCCCTCTCTTTTGTACAGGTTGTGATTCAGCATACGGAACAGCTAGTTAATTAAAGGTTTAACCCTTTTAAAATTGGCGTCCACAAAAAAAGACTACAGCAAATCATTGCACTTGCAATTTGGCAATCATTTTATTTAAACTTGTTGATTTTGTTTGTACTACCTTAATTCTTTTACATGCCCTAAATAACTAACTACACCCAACAAACCATAATTATTAACTAAATAACTACATAGGTAAATATATTATTTAAGTCTGATGTAAATAGTCGGAATAAAGAAAGGTTAGTTATATGTATCATTATAGATTTTTTTTAAATTTTTTGTTATGACGGAAATATTGTAAAATAAAAAAGAAATAAATTATCGTTTTATTTTTTGCAATTAATTAACTTAATCAGCAATTTAAAAAAAAATGATTCATTCTTTTATTTTTATCTTCACACACCAAAAAAATATCAGCAAAAATTTGCGCTCATTCCAAGAATGTAACCTTTCATTTTCAAACATATGCCACATTCATGTTCTTTTTTGATTACTTCTACAAAATTATACACAAGTCAATCATTTAAATTAAATTAGAGCTAGTCAACGTACTTAGTATTAGTATTAGCAATTTCTAACTCTTCCTAAATATTTTTTTAAATAAGTAAACAAAAAATATTCAAGTACTTGTATTTTTTTGTTTTCGAACATAACAGTAATCAAGTGGAAAAAGTTGTGTACTTGCGAGTTTAATTCGGTTAACGAAAATAATGGAGACATGCAAAAGTTGGTGGGTATATACTTGCATATTTTATTGTATTGCATTTTTTTATTACTACGCATAGCTACCCTCCCTTGCCCCGTACCCCCCAGTGTGCACTCCTCCAGCTGAAAGAGTGGGATTGAGTAGTGGTGTGTTAACAGAGTCAGGACGGCTTCTGGGTCGTCTTGCGACAAATGAATTTGAAAACTCTGACTGGATCTCGTCCAGCGTTTTCCCTTTTGTTTCCGGCACAAAGAAAAATATGTAAATGGCTCCCAACAGACAGAATCCTCCAAATAGCCAGTAGCACCCGGCATCTCCCAATAAATTGATCAGATCTAGGAAAAACTTTGTCATGGCAAATGACATGGCCCATTTGATTGACGTTAGCACGCAACCGGCCGCCCCCTTCACGTGATGAGGGAGAATTTCTCCCATGATCATATAGCCAACTGGTCCAACACCAACAGAGTAAGAGATCACATAAACGATAAGACTAGTGAGGGGGAGCCATCCAAGACCGGCAGGGGATTGATCATCGTTTTGCTCTTTAAGGTAAAAGTAAAAACCCAACACGCCCAGGGAGACGACCATGGAAAGCTCCGAGACCAAGAGCAGCACGCGTCTTCCAAAATATTCAACGAGGAGAGCACCCGCCAGTGCTGATATCACTTGAACAGTACCGACAATGATTGTAGAGTAGTACTCGTCTAGTGTCGCTCCGGATGAGGCGAAAATGTCAACAGTGTAAAAGAGGACGGGATCAATGCCAGCGAGCACTTGGAAAAAGTAGATGAGGAAGGCGATCGAGATGGGGCGGAGAACGGGGAGTTTAAAAAGCTCGCGAATGCCGCCAGACTTTTCCTGGCTGTTGCACACGCTAATTTTTAACTGCAAAACGATCAAACCTTAGATTTAAAGATTTGCTTGCTTTAAAGAAGCAAGTATGTTCCATATTTTAAAATGTTTACATACAACGCGAAGTTCGGGATCTACTTGCTCCTTGAAGTAAGCTCCTCGGAAGCGTAACAAGGCAGAGGTGGCCTCCATCGTTTTCCCTTTTTAGAACAAGGTAGCGGGGACTCTCGGGAACAAAGAGCATCATAATGAAAATGATTACGGGTAGAATGCCAGAAATTAGGGCCTGCATACGCCATCCAACAAACGCGCCATAAATATATCTGGAAGAAAGTTTGCAAATTTTCATTTATAAAAAAATTTACAGGAAAACATTCATTCAGCATGTTGGTTGACCATCATAATACACTCACATAAGCAAAATCCCAACACTGATCATCATATCGAAACCGGCGCAAAGCATGCCTCGAATGGAGACGTCAGCCATTTCAGCGGTAAAAATGGGAGCTGCTGTCGCATAAACACCGCTGCAAAACCCTGCCAGATAAAAATTTATTTGAAGCAATAAATAATAACAGTAATAAATTTAAATGGCATATAATGAAATAAGGTTAAACTCGTTACCCGTGATAAACCTGCCGATAAGAACCATTGTGACACCATTTGCCCAGTAGATCATTAGCCAACCGGCTAGAAATGGGAAGGTAAGAACAAGCATACTCATTCTTCGTCCTAGATTCTCTATAGTAAGCCCTGCTGCTGGCCCGGCTGCCACGGCCCCCAACTGTCACGAGAAGGAAAAAAATAAGATGATTATCTATCATCATTTAAAGATATTATTAACTTTATTGTCTACTTTAAGACACTCGCATGTCTCAAATTTCCCTTCTGCATTTTAAATCTGGTTTTATGGTCCCGTTACTAGTTACTTTCTTGTGCATATGAGTTGTTGCACATCTCTCATAAATTGGCATAAGTACTAGTAATTACATGAAAAAATATGTAAGCCCTAATTCTTTGCGTATTTTTGTCTGGCTTAAACTGCAAAAATAGAGTCTGAACGTCTGGTTATACTTAAGGATAAAAGTGACAGTGAACTTTCGACTGAATTAAATGAAATTAGGTATTAAATCCCAGGCCAGTCGAATCAAATCGAAATAGCTGTTCAAAAGATCATGATCAGATCTTTATGTACCAAGTGTGGGCAGTCACAGTCACTTTATTGCTATTCCGTCGTATATGAATTATCGTATAGCATCGTATTGCCCATAAAAGACCCAACATTTTAATTAATTTCCAATTTCAAGTGACGAGTAATGAAAATGCGCAACAGTATTAGCTAATTATAAGATTAGTACAGCGGGTAGCGGATCATTTGCCGAGCGACCTATTTTATAGTGCTTCTCTGCCTTGGCAATAAAATAGTAAATTTAATATATTGCAAATTCCTTGTTATTTGACATAATATCGTTTGTAGAAACTATCAGTTGAATGTTTTATGAAAAAAGTTCAATAGTATTACAAATTAATTTTTATATGTTGAAAGAAAGCTAAAAAAAAGTACTTGTGTTGGGTATAAAGAGATCTCTTACCGTAACGATCGAACCAACCCAGGATTCTTCTGACAGAGTTAGCGTCATGTTCGGGTCTTTTCTCATATCTGGCAGGGCTGGAAATGCAACGAGAAAATTGCATGAAAACCCAAGCTTTCTGAGTATCTGTTTTTTTGGATTTTTATTAGCAGACCATTATTACTGCTAGCTTAGACCTACCGACAGCGGACCAACTAAGCACAGTACCTAGCGCCAAGGCACCCATGTTGGCTGCCAAAGCTGCAAAATACTGAACCCATCTGGAGCCCTGAAACTGCGGTAAATCCTCGTCTCCATCACATTCGCTAAATCGGTAGCTTGTTCTCCGCGAGCGCTGCGTTCTTATCGATGAAGCTGCTACACTGCTTGTTACTGTCGATGAGAGTGCTGGATGAACAAGTCCTTCATCCGTTTTTCCCGGAGGAGTAAGCTGATAAGGTGTCGATGACGCTTTGCTGGAGGCATCCATTTTTATCTCTTAATTTGAGTTTGTCTTGGTAATTAAAAAAATGTCTAAAAATATGTAATTTTTCACTAGTAACGTTGCTAGATTTTTATCAATTCGTTGAAACAGTCATATTGGTCATAAAAATATTAATAATTTTACAACGCCCTGTTGAATAAAATTTGTCGCACGTAAAAAGATAACAATGGTGATGATGAGGTCTGCTGGAAGTGAAGCACATGTGACTGAATTTTTTTCACTCCCATATAGCCAGACAAAGATAATTACGCGTTGACGAGAAAAACCGGCTACTTATGCAATTTCCTATAACAGGATTTCCTCAAGGTAGCCGCACCATCAACAACAAGAGTAGTAAACCCGTTCCATTATACTCATTCTTCGACTAGAATTGAAATGGAACTGACTAGTTCCAAATGAAGCACAGATAAAAGAGAGGAGACTCAAAAAGAGAGACATTTCACTTCACTACTCTCTGGACATGGATTACAAAAAGAAGCTATGCTAAGATATGATGTTCGTCTTGCCATGCAAATTATAATGCGTTACCGACTGAACTGGTTGCTTGACTGGATAAAATAGTCTGGTCTTGATGATGTGTGTAATACTGCTGGGATCTTTTTCATTAGGTCATTTTATCAAAAGTATGAATATTATAACATGTACAGCATACCATAATGCCAAAGGGTCGTCTTTACTTCTTGTTTGGTTAGCTTTAGCTGCATCTTAATTGCTGGGATCTTTTTCATTAGGTCATTTTATCAAAAGTATGAATATTATAACATGTACAGCATACTATAATGCCAAAGGGTCGTCTTTACTTGTTTGGTTAGCTTTAGCTGCATCTCTTGTTTATTCGACCAGTGGAATATTTTTTATCGCTCAAGTTTCTATCGTGCTATAACAATGTTTTTTTTCACTTGGGCACATGTGTCTGTGTGTGGCTTCTTCTCCTGCCTACAAAAAGTGACTTATCATATCATCTTGATGCTACTTAGTCGAATACAAAATATTAGCGTTTGAATATATGCATAAAGGTAAATAAGTAAAGTAAATGCTTATATGATTTTTTTCTGTTAGGTGTTCTTATTTTTATAGAGTTGAGTGGGCAGCCTCCCTACAAAAAGTGACTTATCATATCATCTTTACAAAATATTAGCGTTTGAATATATGCATAAAGGTAAATAAGTAAAGTAAATGCTTATATGATTTTATTTTTATAGAGTTGAGTAGGCTGGTCATGGTAGTTGAGAAGCCAGAGAAAATTATGAAAAATTGTATGTGGAAAAATATTTTTACTTTCATCCGTGCTTTTGTATATACGCTACATTTGTTAAAATTTATATTTTTCAAGCTACATGTATCCTAAAACTTGTCATCTGGTTTTGAAATTGAAGCCAGAAAAATATTTTCCATGCACAAAAAATAAAAATATAAAACGGAGAAATGGTATATGTTCTATGGTATTCTACTGCGCTGTACGTTGATGCGTAGGTAGGCACTTTTAGGATTGCATTTATATGCCACGCAGTGATTGCAGTTTGCAAGGTCGGGTTTTGAATCCAAGCATGGCATGGCCAAGTTGGCCAGGCCAACCACCGCATTATGCCAAATGCGTAGAACAGATAATAATGTATGGAAAAGATGTTGAGCGAGCGGCGAGAATCCGACTTTTTATACTTCTTCAATTTCAAGTTCAGTTCTTTGGATTCTCTACTAGAATGAATACACACTGAAATCAAATTCGTTTGAAATTACAATATAATATGTTCTTTATTTGGTACACGAGCACTACAGCAGCTTATCTTTTACCTATTTATACACATGATAAGAGATTAATCTAGTAATGTAGTAGTAATATGAACTACACAGACGAATCTTGCTTTCGCCAAGCCCTATACAAAGTTCTCACGTGAATGAGCCACAAAAAGTGGATTATAAGCATGTGAAGACCACAAAATATTTGATAACAACAACATTGTAAAATGTACATGATCTGCCCCAGGCGAAATTGGCATTTTAGGCTTCGGTTAATGCTATCTCTGGATAGTCCAGACATAAATTATTCGTCCATGCATAGGTTGTGCTATTGGATATCTTACCGCAAGAATAGACGCGATATAATGTTATGCAACACACAATAATGTTCTTTGTATCTTACAACAGTAATTAATAAGCAAAATGAAATTTTATCTCTTTGTTGGGTTGTGTGTGGTTCTATTCACGACGAAAATTGGAAAATCAAAAAATTCAAAAATATTTATTCCTGTTTAGTAATAATATAGTATAATGGGGTTAATGTAACTTATCATAACAATTTTCCAACAATAAAGATTAAATGTTGCTCGTCATCCATGTCATTTCAAATCGTTTAAAAATATTTTTAACGAGTAATTTAAATTTTGCACAGCTAAAACAAAATCATAACTTTAATGGTGTTAAAAGCCAAGAAGGAAAATCATTTTTCGATAAGATACTACTACTCACTGCTCACTATGTATGTTGTTAGTCTGGAAAGTGCAAAACCTTCGCCCACTTGATTGCATAGGCATAGTTAGTTGGGATAATTAGAAAGCTCCAACCAACTGCCGACAGTGCCGACCAACACCTTCTTTTTATTATGCATCTTTCATTATCTGTACAGCACAGCCTATCTTATCATCACCCCACCACACTTTCTTCAAACTTTCATTCATTAAAATTTTGTAAAAAAATAAATAAATATTTATCCTTGTAAAACATTATCTGTACAGCACAGCCTATCTTATCATCACCCCACCACACTTTCTTCAAACTTTCATTCATTAAAATTTTGTAAAAAATAAATAAATATTTATCCTTGTAAAAGTTATCATTTTTCAGAGAACATGCGCACAATGTTGGTACATTTTACAACGTCAATGTGCAAAACTTGTGTGCATTCATACAGCTGTGTCAAGGTTGCACCTTGCCACGATCGATCGTCACATCTTTACCACCTCAAATCTCAGATTTTTTTCAAATGAATAAAAAGAATAAATCGTTTCACTCATTATTCGTCATCAGGAAAATGTAACTACTTGAGTATGGGTACGGAAGTAGTGCCAGACTGACAATTTACTATTTTACGTATTTTTAGTACCATTTGTATCATAATGCCCCGAACATGCTCATTAAAAAATGTTATCTAATATAAGAATAATGAACAGAGAGACTGGAAAATCTCCATAATCTGTCTACAGACAAGAAGGTTTAAAAAATAGTAATTAAGTTTGTGTAACAGGTATTTTAATTATGGTGATAGCCGACAATAATGTAAAATTCCACTGTGAGACGACAGATATTTATTCAGAGCCAGCCAATTTATGATAAAGCGCAAAAACGATGATTGATGATGAAGAATAAGACGAGCGTTGGTATTGGTGGTAGATGACCATCATCATGACAGAAGAAAGACAGATTTGTGCAGAATAGATAATATTTTTATATGCAGATTATCAAAATGCGAGGCATCAAAATAATTAAATGTGCTAAACTTGCTGCTGTTGACGAGATGGCAGCTAGCTAGTGAAACAATTTCTTAAAGCTTGTATTAAAAATCCGTAATTACTGGCGTCAAATGTCTGATTAGTGAACTCTGAGTTGGTGCTTTTGCTAAAAATCAATTCACCACAAATTATTAAGATGACCAATGATAATCCAATGACTGTACTTTGTATGCATAAAAAGTTGGATGTTGATTGACCAAATGAAAATTATGATTCCCCTGTACAAATTTATTTATTTTTTCTGTCAAATAAATAAACACTGGACAAATTCTTCTTTTTTATCCTGATTTTTTATTGTAAAAATGTTTTGAAATAAAGACAACTTATTATGTTTGTATCTTTACTCAAAAAGATAAAATAAAAAAATGTCCTTGTTCAGTGTTCATTGCCCGTTCCACTTTGCTTGCGGCTTGGTATTATTTGGCTGTCTTGCTAAACTTAAACTTTATAGTTAATTTAGAAAAATCGTGTACCAAACCAATACCAAAATGTGAGAGTATCTTAACAGGAAAATTATTGTGCTGTTTTTTAACTTTGCTGAATCGGTGTGGTGGAATGCATTCCTGCAAAGTGCAAAAGTATATAGAAGTGTCGTGAAGAACGGTTTACGTGTGCCTAACAAAACACTGACTCCATGCAAATCCAATTTTAAATGAGTAAATGCATTCTTGAAATTTAGAGTTGAATGAAACAATTTCACTTTTATTACCAATAAATTTTTATTTTTTACTTGTGGAAAGCAACAAAACGCTTTCATAAACACTCAGCAAAACTTTATATTCAAAAATCAAGAAACAAAAAAATGGAGTTGTTATTAAACTCATGATAATTTCCTACAATCAATATCAATAGATTCCAAATTTTCCCATGTCCCACACAAGTTGGAGCTACACAAGGGAAATTTTAATAATACCATCGTATTTTTATTACTAGAAATTTTAGTAGTCAGATCACAGATTATATATTTTTTTAACTCAAGCACACAGCCACACAACACTTTTTGCCCTTTCACATCATTAATTATAGGTTTTTATATAAATGCTACTACAACTTTTCATCTCCATCAGTATATGATAAAAATTGAATGAGATACGCTATTAATTATTATTACTAAATTACTTAGATATGTTTTACAACATTAATAAAATTTATTACTGGCATTTTAAATACGTCATTAGCAAGAAAAAACGGTAACATGTTTCTGCCAAAAAAACTTGGGTACATGATAATAGTAGGCATGATGTACCCTATTTTAAGTAACTTGTCGACTTTGTCGAGTGCGTATGTAAAAATAGCTTGATAGGTATTATTATTACAATCGTGAGGCTCTGTCATCTTGTGATGATTAACGATAAAAATATGATGATAAATAAATTATTGCAACTTATCACTGGTACAGGCGCTTATTCAAGATACAACACTTAAGACTAAGCAGCGTAGTTTCTTTTAATTTCTTTTAAAATTACTTTGAAATTAGAGGTCCTTTTCTGCTAGCTTTCGAATGACGTGCTTCCCATCTCAATTTCAATCTCTAGCTCGTTTACCAACGGGAGCTTCTGGGCAGAAGGCAGTGTACCTAAGAATATTTAAAAAAAATATTTTTAAAGTTAAACAACTTACTACTGACAACTATAATTGACAAATGTGACCAGTTTGATCCATTAAATTATTTTCTGTTTTACCTCCTGGTCCGGGTACACGATAAGGTAAAACCTTCACTTTTTTATTTAGCGGCAAATTCCCTTCGTCCCCCACCCCGTCATTTAGTATGCCCACAGAAGAAGAGGCAGTCATCATCACAGACTTTTCATACGGATCTGGATTTTTACTCGCGACTACCCTTGCCACCTTTGTGGTCCACTGCTGACTCTCCGTCAGTATTGCTGTTATTTTTTCGTTTTTTAGGAGGAGCTTTGATTTTTGTTGGCTTTGTGGTAGCTGTAACGCTTGGTGTGTTGCGAACATCTTCAGTCTCCTTTTGAATAGATTTCAACTCATCCAGATCTACAATCACCAAACCCTCACTGCCTTCCTCATTTCCAATCAATTCCGTCTCTTCAACCAGTGGCAGTAGTGGAGGCAATGCTTTCAGACCTAAAGCATCACTTTCATCATCAAATCTAAAAAGATTATCGCAAAGCCCAGCTGCTGCTTCTGGTTTGTTAGTTGCCTGACTAGAATTTTCTCCAGATACCCCAACAACAGTCCTCCACTGTCTGACCCTTTGCCTGGGTCCCTCCTCTTTTCACATTTGGTTTTGTCTTTGTAAGTCTACTCCTCCGTTTATTTCCTTCAGGGGTGACGGTGGATGATTCTGATTGCTTCTTCTTTTGAGACTCATCTTGTTTCTCTTTTTTGACCTCATTTGAACTTGGCGTAGATATAACCCCAGATGCGATGATAATAGAAACAACTTTCGGAGCAGAAACAGGAGATGCAGCCGCGCCAGCGCTGCTGCTTCCAGAAGTTTTCTCCGTCGCATCAGCAGGTTGCTTCTTTTTTCGAGTATACTTTCTCTTGGGCTTTTCTTCAACACGAGCATTGTCCCCTTCCACCTTGATTTTTGAAATGGGTTGAAATGGTAACGATGGATTTGCCACCGCACCTTTTGCCGAGGGAATAATTAGCTTTAGCTTCCCGCCTTGAAGGCCTTCCACAGGCGTGTTCCACTTTTTTCCTTTTCCAGTTCCCGCTCCCTTTGTGTTTGAGGCAAATTCGTTCAATTCCTGCATTTGAACAGTAGTGAACTCAACTTCTTTCTTCTTTTTTCCACCAGCTTTTGACTTTCTCTTCTTTTTGCCAGACCCATCCTGTGGATCTTCCGAGGAACAAATCACTTCCTCTACCTCCTTTTCTTCATTCAATAGCTTCTCCTTTTCCGTACCTTTGGAGTAAATGGTGAGTTCCTCGTCCGAGGATATTCCTTCATCGGGGTCAAAAATACAGGAAGCCAGTGCCTTACTGATCATGTCAGGATTTCGACGGTCCTCCCTTTTAAACTTGGCTTTCAACTCTTGACGCGTTCGGTGGGGAAAAAGATTGAGCATCATGGAAAAATCTGTGCCGCACTGATTCAACGCTCGGTAAAATCGAATTGTTTCCCTTTCTGTCCAATCCTGACCGCGGCGGTAGTTCTTTTTGTAGCGGTAAAAGCCTGAGGATCCCACCGCATACTCGGCACCTGATACAACCTCCATGTCTTCAATTTGTTGGCGAGCACGTTGTGACTCGGACGTCTCCACAACCTGAAA
>JAANSP010003101.1:0-11788 GCA_036850745.1 Homidia socia
GGTTTGCTTAATATTTTAAAGTTATTCTTTTTGTCCAACTTGAAGAGAATTGCAGCGTTGACATGAGCATGTGAATTCTGGTAGCGCCTTGCAATCTATAGGACCATGAATTAATAGTATGAGCAAACTAAAATATTATTGCAAGTTATTTTTGTTAGTCTTTAAGTAACCTTAAAGCATCGAAAAAAGTAATTTGCTCCAAAGGTGGGCAAATTTATAGAAATTAATAGTTGTCCTTTCATATCCACATTTAAAAAGTCTGGGAGAGTATAGTTTCGATAGAGTGTTGGCGAGGAACCTAAATTATTACATTGACAAAATTAGTGCAGACACCGATCGCGTTATTAAATCTCTTTTGAAAGAGACTTTTTCTTACCTATTCGCACAGTGGCTCCTACTGACTCAAAAAGAGTAAAAACATCTGAAGGAAACTCTGGATGATCATGCTTTAACATTAAATTTCCAGCAAGCGTTGCGGACTTTGAAAAAATCATATCACAATCATTATCAAATTCTTTGGTCAATTCTAATAATGCTATATTTTTGCACAAGTAGGAAAGGAACAACATACATTTCTCACAGTCAAGCTAGCTATCCTTCGAAAATGCTTTGAAAACTCTGACGCGTAAACAAAGCCTTCAGTTTTGGTAACGGCCGTGAACTGATCGATGGCTTCAGTAAGAGTTGTGCCTCCACCCAAAACCATTCCCTGTTTATCTGTGGAAGCTTCACGTAGCTCAGGCACATCGTTTATGTCAACATACGTAGAGTATGGTCCGTCATTTTTAAAAACTCCTAACAAATTGAGACACTTACAAATACAGATTTGCAATATTTATAAAAACATTTTTTGAACATATTTTAGAAACCTGATCCAGTGTTTCCTGCTACAAGCCTGTATTTTGTTTGTACATATGAAAGTTTCTGAAGCAATTCAAATAGGGTTGATAAGCTTGTAACTTTAATCCAGTCTTCCTCCTTATCCGAGATTACTACTTCGAATATGGATATTTCTAGGAAGGTTAATAATTTCTGGGGTTGATTCTTCGCTGTCACTATTTTCCGTTGCATCATTTTTAGTAACAGTTAACGGGCACTTGTAGCAATCCTGGTGACAGATTTAAAAGTTTAACAAATAAAATTATCATTAAAAAGGAAACCATGCAATTAATCAATACAAGTAATCCTTAATTAACCTCAATGTCAACACATTTGCGACGGAGCTCCTCAGATGCGTTTTTTGAAAGTGATTTAAATGCGTCCATTATCGGTCGATAACCAGTGCACCTACAAAATTTATAGTATTGAATGCTTTATCCCCCCTTAATCAAATGCAACTAATTTGAAAAGTTTAAATTGCATAAATTCTTAAAAGCAATAAAATTGTGTTTTAAAGTAAAAAAGATTTGCCCATTCTTGCCTACACAAATTGCCATCTAGCGAGTACTCCACATTACCTCCAGTAAAACGCGGATTCACTTTCGCATAGCTGCATAGAAATATATCTTTGTTCATCAACGTTTCTGCATGATGTTGTAAAAATATTTTTTGTCGGTTTTATAATTTCAAACAGTTGAAAAGTTTTGCATTTTTATACCTGTACATGTTCATCACAAATCCGGGGGAGCAAAACCCACACTATTTTTTTCATTTTTGAAAACAGTACATTGCCTCTTATACTCTTGCCTTAAAACGTTTAAAGTTGAAAAGTTTTGCATTTTTATACCTGTACATGTTCATCACAAATCCGGGGGAGCAAAACCCACACTAAATTTTTTTTTAATTTTTGAAAACAGTACATTGCCTCTTACTCTTGCCTTAAAACGTTTAAATGGTTTGCATTTGCAATAGGTAAGTACAATGTATTTATTTGTACGTACCTGCGTTCCTCCGAATTTCACCAAACGCTCTTGAATAGGGTGATAACCACTCTTTACATTACCAATGCCTTCAATTGTTGTAATATCCAAGCCATCGCAAGCATACAGTGGCAAAAGACACTAGAATTTGTTGGTAAGGAAATAAACATTTTGGTTTAGCATCAATTGTTGAAATTACTTCACGAACATTTTTGCGTGTTTAGCACTTACAGAGTTTGCAGACCTTGGAACTTGTTCCCCCGTTTTTGGATGAAGGGATTTTATCATTACCTTTACGGAAGTTTGATCAATTGATAATGCATTATTTTACTTTATCTCAGGTATCTTAGTTTGTATAGTCTATAAGTAAATGAATTAGGTATTCTAAAGTGTAAATGCCGTACCGTGCATGCACCACACCCGCCAGCTCGACCTGTAAAGGAGTGGTTAAAATATTTGTACAATTTTCCTGTAATTTTTAAAACTAGTTTAAAAAACTATTACATTTGTTTAAAAAATCGTACACATCGTTTTTGTGCCTGTAAGACCCAGTTTGTCCCTTAGAAAGTCAACCAATACATAGTTTGGTCCAAATTCTGGACCAAAGCCTTCCACGTTAACTGAGAGCGAGAATAAAATGCAGTTTCATAAGTTTGATATTTCAAGTCATTTTTAACATGGCAATGTACATATAAATTGAATGCAGTATTCATTTATTCGTGTTTACCATTATATTCCTTTCCGTTTACGAAAAAGCTGATGAAACTTTTTGCCTTTTTAAGTTCATTTCTGTTCAATATGTTTGAAATTAACATTGACGGCAAATTAAAAAAATACTTGAATCAATGCAGGCGCTTACCCCAATTCGCCGATGGAACTCTGATCCGCACCCATCTTTACGTATTGAACTACTTGAGCTTGATCAACTTTTTTTATCAAGAACGATTGCACGTTACACTTTACTACGAAAACTTGGTTATTTAACAATGTTTTTACAAAAAATACTATAAAACCAAAGATTACATTTTACCGCGTTTGGAACTTTCGTCTACTGTGATGAAAGAATACGAAAGTTGAAAATTTCACGTGTATCTTTATTTTCAAATAGGTAAATAGGTGTATAGGTTTTTTATGCAATGCAAGATTATTTTTTGCTGCCCATCCCCCAAAGATTGGCACAGGACTCTGCTCACACCTCTAGGAGGAAAACCATTAAACGTCCATACGTCCAAAGTTAATAAAGTACTTAAATGGCACTGCCAACTGTAAACTATTAGACCGGAACAATCAACAAAAACCACATGTACATTCAAGTGCGTACAGATATGAATTAAACAATCGTTTTCTGCATGACTAAGTGCTACATGTATGTAGATGTAAAATTAAGTAAACCGTGAATGAAATTTAATTTGGAAGAAGGATACAGACTTTTTATTCTACTGATGTGTGGTAGAACGGTACTCGTCGTATGATTGTGTGCATCAGTTTTTAATACTTATGAATTATTGTCAGTTTGAGAACCACTCAATGCACATTAATATGCCAGTGTGATTTTATTTGTATTCAACATAAAACATTAGAAGGAAGTAGCATTCATTGTTAACATTATTTTACATGGGTAAATATTTGTGAAGATAACACATTTTATAATCAAGTTAGTTTAATTTTAACTGTTATTTATTACATGGTTGTGATCAATTGAACAGTAAAATTATTTATTGGTTAATTCACATGCACATTTGTGTATGTATTTTCTTACATTTATCAATCAACTATTCCTATTGTACCACAATATGTTTCTGTGATACCTGTAACAGTTTCCGAAAAATAAATCATTAAAATATGAATTGATCCGGCAAGGTTAAGCACAAGCGTCTGATTACTTCTCGACTCGCTACGCCGTCTAAACAACAATAAAATTAAAACAACAATAGAGTGACACCATGTACGATTTTTGTGTCCTTCCTTATCATCAGGTAGTTGTAAAGGTATGTACTTACTCATATCGTACCACTCCACGTTTCCAACTTCCCTTCTTGCTGAATCAATCGCGTTACGAAGAGCAAAAATGACACTCACACTCATATTAAGCGGCGGTTCACCAGTTGCTAAAAGCAAGCAGAATGAAATTGCAAGAAGAATTAAACTTGCTACTCACTGCGGTTCTTAGATAAAAAAATTATTCAGTACCTTTAGATGACAACACACCAAATGGATTAGGGGCATTACGAAGCAATGTAACACGAAAATCTTCTGGAATGTCAGCAGCAATCATGGGTTTGTAGTTCTAAAAATATAAAATTTGGTGGCTGTCACAATAAAAGGAAAATAATACATGTTCAAAATTATGACAAAAACTAAAAAAATTACCCAGGTTCGATCCGTCAAAAGTTGTCCGGTATCATTGTCATAAATTAACTCTTCCGATAGCCACCATCCAAGACCCATTACAAAGCCCCCTTCCACTTGACCAATGTCTACTAGTGGGCTAAGGCTCTGCCCGGCATCTTCAATCAAGTCTACTCTAACGACCTGTGTAGATATAAAATTGGGCAAATGTAACAAATACTGTGTCAAAGTATTTGCAGGACTCAGTCAAAATATATTGATAAATATCTTTCACAAACTTTAGAGTCTCCAGTCAGAACATCAATCTCTACTTCAGTCATTGTGACACCCCAAACATCATACGATGTAAGATCTCCTTGAACTTCCCTTGAAACCGAAATACATTAAATCAGCGCATGCATACAAGCTATGTGTGTAAAAACTGTTTTTGATAACCTCTAGCTTACTGGAATTGGGACGTTAATAAAATTTCTTGAACATTAGCAGCAGCAATTATTTGTTCCCAAGTAGCATCTTTCAATTGCTTTCTGATTGGGGCCAATTTTTCTAACAGTTGTTCACAAGCTCGTCTGGCTGAACTACATACTAGTTCGCTGCCGATGCTAGCGCCAGTTATCCCTGCGTTAGGGGATATAATCGTGTATGGATGGCTTCACTTTAACTTTTTCCAACGGAATTTGTAAGGTGTGAGCAACGACTTGTGCAACCTATGAAATCAAACAAGATACGAGTAAATTTTTTTACCTATATTGTAAATTCATGGCTAAAACTACTGCAAAGATGCATGATGCTAACCTTTGTGTTAATTCCCTGTCCGATCTCAATACCTATTATTTGTAAACAAAATTATTTGTTACTGTTTTGTAATGAAATTCTGTGCTCTACGGGTCCTTGATCCGAAAGAGCTTGGGTTGCCAAATAAATAATAATAACAATTTCAATACCTCCGTGGCTGACATTTACTGTTCCATCGAGACCGTACACGGATATAAACGTTGGAAATCTTAAATCAGGATAATAATTGGGATACCTCTGAGGCACTATCGACATTCCACGTTTCTTCCAACGATTAGTCTATGAAAATAAAATATGTTCATTAGGTATTGTGAAAACTAAGATGTTTTTATCTGAAATTTTTTTTTATAAATATAGTGGTGGTACAGACCCTATTAAATTCATTCACAAATTTTTTGCGGGATTCGTACTCAGCATTTATTTTCAGCTCAGCAATCATTCCTGGGAGAAGATTATCTAGGGGTAGTCTATAGAGCAAAAAATAGTTTTTACAGCAAAAAAACATTAAAGGAATACGAATTCCTTTTATTTGTTATTCCAGAAACAGTAGAGTTGTATAAAAATGTCATTCATGTATGCAATTTTCAATACCGAGCCCCTGGCACTCCAATGAACGGATCACCCTTTCTGATAAAATTGACTTGTCGTACTTCTAACGGGTCCCTTTTTACCGTGTGAGCAATGTGTTCCATAATATGTTCAATAGAAGCCATTCCCTGTGAAACTTCCTGAATGTGAATGTTCCAAAATAATTATTTTCTTAGAAAAATAAGCGTATAAGAGACGTACACAATGAATTTGTAGCGAGTAGCGAAAAATAAAGACTTTTGCAAACAAACCAGGAGATCTACAATACGTATTTGCGGGAGTATCCGTAAGGGCTACACTTGGTTTTAGATTCCAACCATATCCACGATAACAACTGCGATAATAAATATTTTATAGACCACAATCATCAATTTAAAAAAGAGACATTTACTGACAAGACCTTTGGATTACCTCTGCATGCAAATCTATATAAAAGAATAACTGTGTTTATAAAAAGTATAGAGATAAGGTATAAAGNTAATTTGCATTGAAAATTGACGAACCATTGCATATAATGACGTGGGCTCGTTAGCTGCAAAAAACACAAAATCCTATGTTAGATACAATATAAACCTAGAAGTTATGAACAATATCCTTAGTGTGAATCATAAACTGTCGGAGAACATCGTTACAGATTTTGATTGTGTAAAAAACTCATTTTCAACTTATAAAAAGGAATTAAATTGTAGAGAGATCAATAAACATAGATTTACGCTAAACTTCTTCTTACCTACTGCTCCAGGGTCACACCATAACTCTGCATCTAGTTTACGAATTTTTCCTGTTTCATCAACCTTTGCCTATTTCAATTAGAAAAGCTTTGAAAATAAACTGGATTATGCTGATAATTGCAGAGAGAACAATGAACATAGATTTACGCTAAACTTCTTCTTACCTACTGCTCCAGGGTCACACCATAACTCTGCATCTAGTTTACGAATTTTTCCTGTTTCATCAACCTTTGCCTATTTCAATTATAAATGCTTTGAAAATATAATAAATTAGGCTAATATTTCGTTTAAAAAATCAAAATCTTTGTATTTACGTCATATTTAACAAGATAGGGAAGGCGTTTTCCAATCATTTGCATATTAGTTTCCAAATCTAAAGGTACTCGTACTGGCTTGTGAGTAACATGAGCTGCCACAGCACATGCTGCTGCAACGTGGGCAGCTTTAGAAATTTTCGCTCCAAAGCCACCACCACACCTTCTAACATGAACTGTAATGCTGCAATTGTAAGAATACAAACTTTAAAATTTTGTTCTGAATAGATCAGCTATTTTATAGTTACTTGTTCAACTAATTGTAAGTCTACCTGTTCATTGGAACATTAAGAGCGCCTAAATTGAGAAAAAAAATCATAAAATTTTGTGGCAGCATCAAACAGAAATTCTCTTTCTCCAACCCATTGCGTACTTGACATATTTTTTAAATTGTTACTTACCAGCAATTGCGGCTTGAACATTGTCCATATGTTGCGTTGATGAATACACTGATTACAAGATTAATATTCAAAATAAAGAGGCATTCCACTTTCTTATTTCATGTACTCTATGTATAAGGCTACCTTACCTTCCATTCCGTCTTCATTTGGAACACACAGACACACCTGTGTCTCCATATGAAAATGGTATTGGGAATGTGTTCGAAACTCCCCTTTCACCTGATACGCACTACCTTTCAGATCCTCTTCTTCAGCAGATTCATCCAGTTGTGCTCTCCCGTTGCTCATTCCGCATAATACCATGTTCCTTGCAGTTTGGGCATTGATTCCTCTGCAAGGAAATGCTAGATTTACCTCTTTCTTCTCAGCAGCAGAATTACAAAGCTGTCTCTGTTGACGAGGAACTACATCACTAATATCCAGGGTAGGCTTTTGGATGTTATCGTAGTGGATAACAACCTTAGACCTCGCTCCAAAAGCAGTGTATTTATCACGGGCCAGTAACAATCCGATTGGTTGACCAGCATAGCGAATTCGTTTGTCTGCAAAAATCTTGAGCAAAAAGGTTTTACTTCAACAATATCTTGCACCCATAAATATTTAATAAAAAAGTATCACTTCTCACTTCTTCTCTTTCGTTATAAAACACCGCGAAATTGTTATTCCCTGGTATGTTTTCCGCAGTTATGAATGCCTCAACACCTTGTGTCATCTAGAATTTATTCAAACAATAAAATCGTTTCTTGAATTAAATTGATGAAATTAATTTTTTTAGATAGTCATTAGTTTTGCATACCAATGCTTGGGAAGCATCAACGGATCTTATCGTTGCATTGCCTTCAGTTGCAACAACGAATACTCCAAAAAGCTCATCCAATTCTGCTTTAATATCATTAATGAATTCTGCCTCTCCTACAGAAGAAATAAAGTATTAAACAGATAGCAACAACGAATACTCCAAAAAGCTCATCTAATTCTGCTTTAATATCATTAATGAATTCTGCCTCTCCTACAGAAGAAATAAAGTATTAAACAGATAGCTATAAAAGGTAGTACTAATTGGAAAGATATGTACATACATCAATGGTTTTACCTGAAGTTTGCGGTAAAGATTCCAATTTGGGCACAGGTTGATATAATGGCCATTTAGTTTTGTCTGTTTCATAAATCTGGCTTCCTTTTTTCATCACCCTTGGAATTTCCTCAGCACCGGACCTCAGACGAAATGGTTTTACCTGAAGTTTGCGGTAAAGATTCCAATTTGGGCACAGGTTGATATAATGGCCATTTAGTTTTGTCTGTTTCATAAATCTGGCTTCCTTTTTTCATTACCCTTGGAATTTCCTCCGCACCAGACCTCAGACGGGGGTCAACTGAAGAACCTCTAACACTGAGTAAACACTGTAAATGCATGCAAGCATTGTTTTTAAAATTTTAGAACAGAATTTTGTAGGTGTCCAATACGACTTCAATATATGTATATAATATTTTAACATTACCCTATACAAGAAAGATTGTGTCAAGCCACGACGGAATTCAATGCTTCCGCGTGTAGGATCTGGGTCTGGTTTCACTTCATCCCCGAGGATCATTAACGCTTTTTGTAATGATGCAACGTTTAATGCTTTCCCTTGCAAATATTCTTCTGTTGCGCTTGCATGTACCTTTTTGTGACACACAAGAAGAACAATTAATTTAAATAACTGTAGATTACTTCATAATGATAAAAGAGTAATATTTGCTAAACTAATGGCGTCTTACAAATTGCGAATTTATGCCACCATAACATATTCTTGGGCGTTTTAAAATTGTCAAGCTACTTGGATCTACAGTAAGTAAAATTCCACAGTTGACAAAAGATACAGAGTTTTGATAGCGCCTACTCAACTGTAATTTAAAAATTAAAAGTCAAATTTTTTATCTTTGTGCATAACATGAACAGACCATATCAGATCATGAAAATTATTTTATTCACCCGATAGCATTTGTAAGCAAACAATGTAGATAGCGCCGGTAAGTGAACAGCTAAAATGACTTTTCCTGTCATGTCCAACTCCAAGAACTCCAAAAGGCTGTACTGCCTACTGAGTGTTGGTGATGATCCTAAATAAATGTAAAATATCTGCATAGAATTTTTTTAATAACAGCTTTGCAATCATCATATTGTAAACCCAGATAAAGTAACCACCAATTGTTAGTGTAGCTCCAACAGACTCAAATAAGATAAACACATCGGATGCAAACTCTCGATGGGCGTGTTTCAGCATAAGATTTCCAGCAACTGTCGCCCGCTAAAAATAGTATATGCAAAAATAAATACTTGTATGGGCTCCTTATTTTTATTTCCAATAGGCATCGTCTTTGGTAAGCATAATATTTCCTTGAAACTAATACACACATTTCGAACTGGAAGAGCAGCCACTCTCCTCAAATGGTTGTAAAATTCCCTAGCATAAACAAAATTTCCTGTATAAGCTGCCTTGTCAAATAGGCCAATTGCTGCGGACAACGTAACACCTCCTCCCAATACGAGACCATCCTTGTCCATAGAGGTATACTGTAGTTCGGGTATATCGTTAATCTCGATAAATCCGTCATAAGGGCCGTCGTTCTTATAAACACCTATGGTCATTAACAAACAACAGCTAATGAAAAAACGACACAATAAAAAAATTGTAAATCTTACTTTGGTTTTTGTTATTTTTACCAGTTCCAGTATTGCCAGCAACTAGCCGATATTTTACACGTGAAATTGTAAATCTTTGTAGCACGTCATACAACGTAGAAAGAGTTGTCACTTTGAACCATTCTTCTCCGACAACACCTCGTAAATACAGGTTACGAGGTACATGGAGAATTTCAGGCTTTTCCAGCGATAAATCGTTGCCATCTTTTAAATCTCCGACAACACCTCGTAAATACAGGTTACGAGGTACATGGAGAATTTCAGGCTTTTCCAGCGATAAATCGTGGCCATCTTTTAACGTCTTCATAGGACACTTGTACGTATCCTTTGAAAAAAATTGAGTTTTACAAAATAATTTATCGAGAGAGTTCATAAACCCAAATTACACTGCAATTTTGTTCTAAACCTACTTCAATATCTTTGGACTTCCATTTCAAATCTTCGGTTGCATTAACAGCAAGAGATTTGAAGGCATCCATTATAGGTCTATATCCGGTACACCTACAAATATTTCCATCAAATCCCGTCTCCACATCTGAGGTGGTAAATTTGGGATTTGACTGCATGATGCTGAAAATTAAAGTTAAATGATGACCGTAATAAAATATGATGTTTCTGTTCATATGTTAGAGTAAATTAAAAAGTAAGAGAAATACCTATGCATGTTCATCACGAATCCGGGAGTACAAAAGCCACACTATATTTGGAATGAAAAACTTTACATTAAATAGAGAATACGTAGAATAATTTCTAGTCACAATGAGCGGCTAAAAGTTTACGTGGCACAATAAAAATGACCTGTGTTCCTCCAAACTTGGTGAGGCGTTCTTGAATTGAATCGTAACCCACACGTCTATTCCCCAACCCTTCTGCTGTTGTGATTTCCAAGCCATCGCATGCATACAAAGGTAGGAGGCACTGGAAAATATTAGTAAATGAAAAAAATAGTTTGCATTGCATTTTTGGATGATGTAAATGTTTCAATAATTGTACTAGGGGAAATCTTACCGAATTGGCGGATCTTAGATGGTCTTGTCCTGTCACAGGGTGTGCAGATTTTATTGTCACCTAACGTTTTATAATAAATATTGTGAAAATTATTTCGACCAGTAGGAAAAAATGAGCGTCCTTTTATTATCATTTAATAATTTCCAATAGAGTGCTAAATTTAGTCCTGCCTAACTTACCACGCATGCACCTGAAAGAGAGAAGTATAATGTGTAAACTTTTTGTAATTTTTTTAGTAAGACTCATTTTGTGTTTTTTGCATAATTACCGCATCCACCCTCTCTGCACATATATTTTGTTCCAGTAAGACCTATTTTATCCCTCAAGTAGTCAACGAGTAAATATTGAGGACCAACTTCCGGGTCACATCCACTAATTTTATCTGTAAATGTAAAACTTTTTTTTACATTTATAGGGGGAAACAAAGTGCTTTATAATATCATGGCTGTCGACTGATTTTATATTTACCATTGTACTCTCTTCCGTTAACAAAGAAGGAGATATAGTTCTGAAAATCAGCATCCCTGCAAAATACAATGGCAATATTTAAAAATAAAATTACTATTTTTCAAAAAGATGGATAGAACTTGCGTTTCAAAGAAATACTCTTACTTCAATTTCTCCAGTTGACTTTGTTCAGCACCCATTTTAAATGTCTTTCACCAAGCGTGTGCACAACTGCACAAATTTGAGTAAAGATTTATGTGCTTTTAGGAGAGTATAAATGCACTCTACTACTCGTAATGGTGCTTTTCTGCGCTTTCTGTTTCGTGCATACTTATTTTTGCCAGCTTTGTTGATTATTTTTTGCATTAATTACAAAAAGTGCATTATATATTAATTCATCAAGCGTAAATTTTTCCAATGTAATGAAACGCATAGAACCAATGCCAGGAAAAGTTGTATTCTTCATTCACTTTTAAATGTGTATGTTTCACAGAGTTTTGCATTACGCTACTGTGCTTCTCCTAGCTGTAAACCGCCTAATTTAGTAGTAACTTTAAAAAGCAGAGTATTCTTGACACCTGTATAAAAGGAAACTGGGGTCGTTGATTCG
>JAANSP010003102.1:0-11786 GCA_036850745.1 Homidia socia
TAGGTATATTACTTTTTTGTTTCTTTGTACATTTAAGTCAATTTCACTCAAGCTGGTTTTCTGCTGTCTTGAAAGAAAGTTATTTCATTCCTTTTTCCCTTCTTATTTTTCTATCGTTTCCAGCTGTCATCAGCACATCAAAACAGTCAGCAAGAAAACAGAATGAATGATTGAAGGAAAAGCAAGAAAGGGACCATATAATATACTGAATATACTTACGTACGTACATTGGCAGTTTTTTGTTTTGAAGTTGGAAGCAAAAGAAAGAGTTGCGAGTTTGAAGTGCCGAGTGGAGACAAAAAAAGTAATATGCATACAATGACATTATTACCCAAACGAAAGGAAAGATTGTGTCTACTTACTATTTTTACTCTGCTGAGTTCTCAAGAGAAAAAGTTGGAAATAGAAGTAGTGATACGCAAGATTATGAGAAAATTTCTCAATTTCAAGCTGACATACAGAGTATGAGCATGATGATGATGATGACAAGACAAGAGCTTGTCATATTTTGGTTAGACATCAAACTCCAGTCCTGCACTGCGTCTTTTTACTTCTTTTGTTCTTCAATGAAGAAAATCTGCATAGAAAAAGAAACAATCAGTCACACGTGCTGCTTCTCCCTACACATGTGGTAATATATACCGTATAGAATTAGGAATATGTGCATTTACTAGCTCTATCCGTTTTCCTATTGTTCGCTTATATTAATTCATTCTCATTTTTTGGTGTTTGTCGAAAAAAACCTGAGTAAAAAAAGTATATGAATGTTTGGATAGATTAGGAAAGTTTTATCATTGGAAATAGTAAAAAATTTCTCTCTTGAATTTTAGCCTTGTGTATTGATTTTATTAAAACCTTGGGAACTAAAAAATGAAATAAAATCTTTCTTTTCAAAGAAATCGTCTCATACTATTTCGAGGAGCGATAGAGCGAAGAGCATACAACTGCATGTTACAAAACGAAATTAAACAAATCTCATTCAGTTTGAAAATTACCTGGTAGCGTATAAAGTGCTATTCGGCAATCAAATTACTAAACAACCAGATATGAAAATTAATTCTTTTATATTATTTCATAGTGTATGCATCTCAAAACTTGACGTGCATATATTTAATGTCTTCCTTGTTCATAATGCCCACTATCTAACACATTCATTAAAAATTAAATTTAACTAGTGGAAAATGAAAACCCTACCTAAATAATACATTTTTTCTAACTATAATCCACACAACTTAGCACCGCGTGATACTACACTGTGTCTATTGGCAATTTATGAATCTCTTCAATCACTGCGCTTTAGTTACCATTTTCCCTGCTCTGCAAAAAATTTTGTTTGTTATGTCTGGCTCATAGGAATTTCTGCAGTTTTTTGTTACGGGGCTTCACTCAACAGACATCGTCTCATCTGACACATGTCCCTTGTTTACAATTTCTGTATTACAGATGGATAGCTATTTTAACGCTATATTTTTCCTTGTGCATACTCTTCAAAAAGTGGAGCAATGGTGGTTTGCTAGCACTAGAAGATAATAACTGCATGTTATTATGATATCTAAATGTACAAAAATAACTTGTTTAACATTTTGACTTCCTCCCTCAAACTGTGAATGGATATCGAATTAGTAAAGTCAAAAGAAAATATTTTTATTCCTTTGCTGATATAAAGGTATTGTACCAGTTAACTAACAGCACGTACGAGAGGAACACCTTTGTATAATGAATCCGTCATTGCGTTCAAACATACAAAATTAGCGTTTTAATGAATCAAATTTTAAAACTGAATTTCATCTGTATCGTTTTTTTGTCGCTACTACCATTATCCTCCTTGTTACAGCTATATACTTGCAAATTCTGCTATTGCTGCAAACCATCTCTATAATTAAAACTTTTGTCAATCCACAAGCAATTTTCTAACAACTCCCTCATTTTCGATATTATCCCTCGTGCTTTTTGGTTCTATAACAAAACCACATCAAAACCCAGCAGCATACCAATTCATCCCATTATCACATAACGTAGCAAAAAAAATATAAATCCACAAGCAATTTTCTAACAACTCCCTCATTTTCGATATTATCCCTCGTGCTTTTTGGTTCTATAACAAAACCACATTAAAACCCAGCAGCATACCAACTCATCCCATTATCACACAACGTAGCAAAAAAAAATATTCAAAAAGTTACAAAGCGCCAAGGACAAATGCTAAACCACGAGCAAAAAAGAGAGAAATCATCAAACTATGTATGCATTCCAAACAAAACGTTGTTACTTCATCAGCCAGTAGCAAACCTTGTGAAAAAATATTATTTTCTCGGAATCCATTTCAACTCAAAATTCTTTTTTTTGTGCATATCCCTATTCACAAGTGTATTTTATACCTATATGTTCTCTATATTTTTTATTCAAAATGATGTGACACAATAAACCAAAGTGATGATAATTGACAATGTCACGTTATTCTGACGTCATCTGTGGCACTTTTCTCTCTGCTGGGAAAAGAAGAAAAACACACGTGTATACCTATATGTTCTCTATATTTTTTATTCAAAATGAAGTGACACAATAAACCAAAGTGATGATAATTGACAATGTCACGTTATTCTGACGTCATCTGTGGCACTTTTCTCTCTGCTGGGAAAAGAAGAAAAAAAAATGTTTCAATGCGACAATAACAAAAAAACTTGTTGGCTGCTTTTTCCTCTGTCCTTCATTCACTTCCCGTGTTCCCTTCCCACACACACAGGACACAGACACATGTCGCCATGCTCGTCGTAATACATTTTTTTATATATATTATTCTCCTCTCTGTCAACTTAAAAAATGATGAACAGCTTCATTAATAATTCAGTATCATTTTTCACACGTTGTGACATTTTCTCTGTCATTGAGGCAACAAAATCAAAATCGCGAAAAAAATATCCAAGCTGGTCCTCGGGTAATGGCGCTGACTGCATTTACCACTCGCTGATAATATTAATGCATCCCTTCCCACACACACACAGGACACAGACACATGTCGCCATGCTCGTCGTAAACATTTTTTTATATATATTATTCTCCTCTCTGTCAACTTAAAAAATGATGAACAGCTTCATTAATAATTCAGTATCATTTTTCACACGTTGTCACATTTTCTCTGTCATTGAGGCAACAAAATCAAAATCGTGAAAAAAACATCCAAGCTGGTCCTCGGGTAATGGCGCTGACTGCATTACCACTCGCTGATAATATTAATGCTCATCAAACCCCCCAAACACTATGTATATTATTTATCTGGCTTTGGTGGAGCTACTTTCTGGGTGGTAATGTATAGAAAAAAAGCCTGTATTTTGTGCTGTCCCCTGTGGTGGCACAATAGAGTTTTGTTATTGTTGAAAAATCTAGTGTCATTCATCCAATAGTCCTATAGTGGCACTTAAAAAGCCATCATTTCACTTTAATATTTTGTGATGTCCCCTGTGATGGCACAATAGAGTTTTGTTATTGTTGAAAAATCTAGTGTCATTCATCCAATAGTCCTATAGTGGCACTTAAAAAACCATCATTTTACTTTATTGTCGTGACATTGCCAGAAAAAAATGTACAACTTTTGTCAAAGTTGGTGGAATCTTGTGTTTTGTTCACATGCCTGCTGTGAACCTGGCTAATTGTCAAGAAAAAAAGAGAAAAAAAATGTTTTTTTCTTGCTTACATTCTACCAGAAAAAAATGTACAACTTTTGTCAAAGTTGGTGGAATCTTGTGTTTTGTTCACATGCCTGCTGTGAATCTGGCTAATTGTCAAGAAAAAAATATGAGGAAAATGTTTTTTTTCTTGCTAACATTCGCTACTAATATTAAACCTTCAAAATGATAATAATGACTGGTGATGAAAGATACTTTTAATGTTTGTGTTGTTGAGTATCTCTCTCTCCCATTCGCAAATAGCAATCAGTTGGGCTGATTGGCTCAAAGTCATTGAAAAATAATGTCAAAATTTGCAAGGAAAAATAAAGGTTAAGGTTAACCAACAGAAACGGAAGTGCACAAAGAGTCAATAGTATTATCGTCCAACTTATTATAAACTTTTGTCACTGCTGCTGTTGTTGCTATTTCAAAAATAGCTAGAACGTTCTACAAATTCTTCTTTTGTCACTTGACCGTGAAAAGTACTTGTCATCATCAGCATTGCCACCAAACGAGTGTTAAACTGCAAACAATGCTAAAAGAAATACTACAACAGAAACGGAAGTGCACAAAGAGTCAAATAATATTACCATCCAACTTATTATAAACTTTTGTCACTGCTGCTGTTCTAGCTATTTCAAAAATAGCTAGAACGTTCTACAAATTCTTCTTTTGTCACTTGACCGTGAAAAGTACTTGTCATCATCATCATCAACATCGTCAACAAACGAGTGTGAAACTGCAAACAATGCTAAAAGAAATACTGCGGAATAAAAAGCGTCAAACTACTTGTTTTGCTTTTGTGGGGGATAAAATGCCTTGTTTGTTTGTTTGTTTGTCTGAGTGGGTGAGTAATGTTATGCCTACTTGAGCAGATCACATGATTAGATATAAACAAGTTCCTACACAGAAAGGAATTTAAATTCATTACATTTCAACAGTCACCGTATTTTTTATAAATCTAACCTGGGAGAAATGCTGGAGTGAAAGCGGAATGATTCGTATCCATTTTTATGTCACTTGCTAAGCACTCTGCCCACACACACAATCAGAACATGGGATGATGATGGGGTTAAAAAGCCTTTGTTTTAAAAAACAAAGTAATTAAGATGCATGAAATGAGCAATGTTTCATGCATGTCATGACTCATATTTATTCAATTTATGCTTGCTCACAGCAACGTTATAAAATAACAGCGCAGCATTTATCACTTTATTTCTTTGTGCAACTCACAATAAAGCAAAATATAAAATTATACGTTTCTCTTCCACTTTTTCATTATCCTATTTTCAACATCACAATTATTTTTTAAACTTTGCTTTCAATTTTATGAAAAATGTAAAACATTTCATTAAATATGATTCGATATCACTAATTCCCACAACAGCACCAGTAAAGACTGTAAACACACAATACGAAGCTCAACACCTACGGTTGGTTGAATTAAAACATTCTGCTGCCTATTGGAATTTATCTTGTTTTATTATCCTCGCAATAAAAAAATATTTTATTGTTTTAATGTTCTCTCCAGCAAGAAAATAAAAGCTTCAAGGTTAAAATGTTAGAATGGGGGCATTGTGAGAATAGGTTATGGATAGGTACTTTTCCACTTTGGANTTGACTTATTTGAAGGTACAAAAGTAAGTCACAGTCGGCAAAAAATGCGCTATGCGAACAATTATGCAGTACAAAATCTACCTCAATATTATATTTTTTTTACCTGGATTGCAGTATTTTTTTCGGTGATGATGATGGTTGGTGGGGTACACTTGCGTACTGCAACAAAAAAACCCAAAACAAAACAAACACAAGCCAAGACACAAAAGAGAAAAGGAGACCAACATAACATGAATACATATAAAGAAAGTCACTAAATTGTTTCAGATTTTCTTATTGCAGTTACAATAATTTCCCATATTTTTTCTTTCTTTCTTTCCGCAGGAGTTTGCAGGTGCAGAGCCAAGAGCTGCCATGTCAAGAGAAGGCACGGGACAGCACCGCGTCCGCCTATTCAGGCATGTATCTCACTCATAGCATTCCCGTGTCGAAAAACGGTGTGAGACACGACATCCCCATTGCCATGCAAGTAAGTGTTTAGCAAAAAGGAAAAGAAAAGACAATAATACTTAATAACAATCATCTGTGCATTTAGGCATTATTTTTTAGGGGGAATAATAATATTCCCTGTTCTGCTTTGATTTACTCACCTTCATAAAACTGCCATTTGTCATAAATACAATGAATACCTTAAAACATTTATTTTTCAACGGACCCACTTATTATTTTGCAAGGTAAAAGTTGACTTGTTTTTACAAGTTTTACGTGCGGAAGAAAGCGATATTATTTTTTTTTGTCGTATGCGTGCATAACCCAGTCACCTCTGCTGAATCACACGACAACTACGTATCCAATTTATGCTACTCACTCACTTACCTCTACCTATGTACCTACACATTCGAATATATGAATAATAATTCGGTTGAACATGGTTACTTAGTTTTTTGTTGCTACTTTCACTTTGCAGTTTTTTAGTGTACACAAAAACTTTGCAACATCAACTTAATCATCATCATCATCATCACGAGGAAAATGTTTAGTTAGTTTATCGTTTTTTATAAGGCTAGTTTGCTGTTACTCACCTTTCTGCTCAGGTGTACATTGAACCTTGCAACGACTGTTTGCAAATTTCTTTTGCTCCTTGCTACCTCGTCTTGAAACAATACGATTTACTGGTTTTAATCATATCCTCGCCAGTAGCAGCAAGATAACAGCTAAAATTTTATTACTAGGGAGGGCTTTTGAAAGAAAATGTTGTGTACTTTAAAGCATTAATGTACATATGAGCATTTCTTTAAACTTTTTTGCTGGCTTTTTGATTTAACTTTACAAGTCAGTTGCTGATTATGATGTCAATATTTCAAGCGAAATTGAAATACGCATTACCATGTGAAACAGAGTCCCTATGTACATAATATGTTAAATGAAATTAAGATAATTTTACCCAATGTTAAGTATTATGAATGATTTTTGGTATTTCTATTAAAAGTTTGCCGGACAAGTGCAAAGAAAGAAATGGAGACAAATAAGAATTATTTCATTACATTTGCATTAATAACTGGGTAATAATTATATTAATTATGTAAATACAGTTATAAATATAGCTTGAAATTTTCATGCAATAAGGATGACAATTTGTTATTACTTAGACGTCAGTATTAAAATATAGTAGCAAATCCGAGTACTTCATATGTGTTAGATAGGCCGACAGATTTTTTTTGAACGCATGTGCATAAAACAAGAATGAGCCATTTAAGCAAGTGCACAAATAAATTATTTGAATGAATATTTTTGCAATTTTATTTTTCAGCGTATAAATATTTGTTTTGTGCACCTACTATAATAACTAGCACTGAAGCTGAATTTAGTGACTCAGTCAAAAGTTGGTCTACACGATTAACCAACTTTGCTTATATTGCAGTATATACTCCTATTACTTCAAGTTTAAAAAATCCAAAAAAGCGGAAGTTGGAAGGAGAGCAAGCGAGAGAGGGAGAAAAAAAGCCAAATCAACTTTTGATAAAGTTTATGAGCTCCATAATACCCGGTTGTAGCGTACATTTTTTTTCTTCTTTGGCCTATTGCTCTGGCTGGATGCTCAATAATCTTTCACAAGCTTGCATGAGTTTTTTTTCAGTACACAAGCCAGAAACAATTTTTGCTTGCGGCATAAACTTTCTTAAAAACCCACACCATGAAATGATCATGATGATGATTCTTTGGCCTATTGCTCTGGCTGGATGCTCAATAATCTTTCACAAGCTTGCATGAGTTTTTTTCGGTACACAAGCCAGAAACAATTTTTGCTTGCGGCATAAACTTTCTTAAAAACCCACACCATGAAATGATCATGATGATGATGACGATGTTTGATACTGCAGCAGTCAAAACCAAACACACACACACACACACACATCAGCAGTCGATCCCCATAAAAATGAAGAAAAACGTCTGGTGCATGCACCAAAAATAAGGGAAAACAGACCCCGAAAAATATTTCGTACACATAATCTCATTCTACTGTACTGTGAGCTATATATATATATATGGCATGCCATCTAGTCATCATTTTAGGCTTTGTCCATAACCAGCCAAACACAAAAAAACCGGTAGTCGCTGGTCATATTTTTAGAGGTAATTTTCAATGGCCATAATAGCTCTACAATAAAACTGTATACATAAATATTTTAAAGCGTTTTCTTGCTTATATCCAAATGCAGTGGAGTTCACTCTGAACAACCGCAGAAGCCCTCGTGTGTCACAATAATTGACCATGCAAGTGCAAAATTGCATGCGTCAAGTCAAAAACATGAGCATGCAATAAGCAAACCAAACAAAGTATGATGATGATAAATGTGACGCATTTTCCACAACATGATGCTTACATGCATAACATAACATATCTAAAAATATAGTAATGATAAGCAAAATAAAGGACCGATAAAAACTGTCCAGTGGAAAACTAGAGAACGTTTTTAGAGAGAATAATATTCCCTCTTGCTATTCTACAAAATACAAAACTATTTGCATATTTTTAGGAGTTTAGGATTGTTCGGTGGTGGTGCTGCTGCTGGTGCGAGGATTTTCTTCTTTTTAGTAGAAAATGGAGTATGAATTTCACAAAATGTTTTGGCGAAAAGAGAAACGTATAATTACTCTGCTTTCATAATATACTTTTGACACACCTATCGAGAAAGTTATTTTAGAGAGAATGATATTCCATCTTGCTATTCTACAAAATGCAAAACTATTTCCAAATTTTTAGGAATTTAGGATTGTTCGGTGTTGTTGCTGGTGCTGGTGCGAGGATTTTCTTCCTTTTAGTAGAAAATGGAGTATGAATTTCACAAAATGTTTTGGCGAAAAGAGAAACGTATAATTACTCTACTTTCATAATATACTTTTGACACACCTTTCCCTTAACTTTTCTCTGCAACATTCCCTTGATAAACTTTTATTCCCTCCTGATAACAAATGTGTGTGTAATAACGCCAGTTACAAATGTAGGGAAAGTGAAAGGAGCAAATAATAATTATTTATTATTTAATAGCGTTATTTAAAAGATTAAGAGAGGATTAAAAGTTGACTGGATTACTGAATGTCTGGTATTGTCGGGTCGATAAGCAAAGCGAGAGCGAGAAGAAACAGAGCTTCTAGGACATTTGAGAAATTCCAGAGTAGAAGAATAATAATAACAAAGTAGGTAGAGATTTTGGAAATGGTAAAACAACAGAAAAAACAAGAAAAGGGATGTGTAGACAAGAATGAAGCGAATGAGATGCATGAATGCATGTGCGTTGTGGAGGAAAAAGGAGAGAAAAAGTGAAAGTGTTAAAGCAGTAGCATAAAATTTTGCTCTGTAATCCATCAAAATTTTAGCCTTTCTCTTTCATTAATTCTTCATTAATCACCGCAACGTATGCAAGTTTGTGTGTATATGTGTACATTGTGCTACTCTATATATTCTATAGTTAGCTCCAGTAAACTTGGAGAAAAGCTCTGTAATCCATCAAAATTTTAGCCTTTCTCTTTCATTAATTCTTCATTAATCACCGCAACGTATGCAAGTTTGTGTGTGTATGTGTACATTGTGCTACTCTATATATTCTATAGTTAGCTCCAGTAAACTTGGAGAAATTGCAAATTGCGGCAGCAGCATCAGCAAAGCTTTTGAATAGAACCTTACCTCCACTTTCTTCGCATTTCTATCTGAGGGTGTATTAAACTCTAAAAAATATTATTAGTGCGGCAGAGAAATAAGGGAAATGGAGAGCATTCATATAAAATATCCCATTTGCTGGACTTAACTGGACAAAGTCAGTTTCGAAACAAGAAAATATTTTTGTTTGATTTTTCGCAACTTTTGCGTTGAATGACCCCGTTGTATTTTGCATAGTGGAAAGTATTTTCTCTGAGGAACCGGTCACTCACTGTACTACTACCTAATATTATACACTTGTACGTCTAGTTCAAAACTAGAAATTGGTCAAGTAGATGCCTATACGTACTAGCTTGTTGTTTTGCCTGTGCTGCTACTGCTGCTAAATAATTGAATACATTTAGGAGCCGTGTAATGGCAACACGAACACGTTCCTTCATTCGTAAGCTGTCAAGTCAAAACCGATAATGGACTTTGCGCATTTTGAAGATACACAAGTTGAAAACGCTTTTCCTTTCATTTAATTTACCTATTTTACATTTGGCAAAATAGTAAGTTTGTCTGCTGTATCCCCCGAACATCCACATTATTATTTAATATTAGGCATTGCCCAAAAATATCATCTCACCATATGCCAAATTACTGGAAATGTAGAGTTAATTACCTAAATGCTGCAGTAAAAAAACAATATCGCCTTGCAAACCGTCTCTGAAAAATTATTACACTGAAAAGGATATATCACACGTCATTTCGTTTCTTTCTCCGAGCAAGAATTAATCTTGTTTTACCGTTACTATTTATAAGTCTAATTAACTGTATTAAGCGCTGCCGTTCTTTTAGAAAAACAAATAAAACAAGAATAAAGCGTGCTCGCTTTCTAAATAAAAAATGTAATTTAGGGCCTGAATTTTCTTAATTACCTACACACCTGTACAGTATTAGTATATTATGCCTTCTTAAAAATACGCGTCCTTACAGCAAAAAGGTAGTTTAAGGTAGGCAGAAAAGAATTAATCTTGTTTTACCGTTACTATTTATAAGTCTAATTAACTGTATTAAGCGCTGCCGTTCTTTTAGAAAAACAAATAAAACAAGAATAAAGCGTTCTCGCTTTCTAAATAAAAAAATGTAATTTAGGGCCTGAATTTTCTTAATTACATACACACCTGTATAGTATATTCTGCCTTCTTAAAAATACGCGTATATACAACAAAAAGGTAGGCAGATAATTCATTCTTCTTACCCACGGCCAGCACCTCTATAAATTCATCACTGATGACTTTTCCTGGAAAATTAGCGAGAAAGCTTAAAGGATAAAGTTACCCCAGCCATAAAAAGTTTGTCCTTTCTTCTGAACCTCTATAAATTCATCACTGATGACTTTTCCTGGAAAATTAGCGAGAAAGCTTAAAGGATAAACTTACTCCAGCCATAAAAAATTGTCCTTTCTTCTGCTAATGTCTTTGCATGCTGTTCGTGGTGGTGGTGGATGATATTGTCATTTAGCAAGATAACCAGTGAGATGCAGCCTTCTTCTTTAAAAAAGAATGAAAGGAAAATCCTTTTGAAACATCCTTTTGGCCGTGAAAATAACAAAAAACTAAATCTCTAAAATTTATACGAGAATGTATTTTCACGTTTGAAGAATAGAGTGGCAACTCTGGAATAATATCTATAAACAACCCCTTTAATTAAAAGCACGTTTACATTTTATTTTACAATTAAGCGCCCAGTCTTTTAGCTTTTTGGCAAATTTACAAAGCAAGTTTTGCCTCGAATTGCTCGTTTCCTTTGCCTCAAATAATCCCTTGGTAATTTTTGGCGAGATTTTTTGTGAAGGTGAAATTTGTAGCTGAAGAAATTAAAGTAATAAAAAATGGGCTTGTCCTTGGAAATTGTTACATGTTATGTAAAAAAAATAGGTAGCTATTAAGTGATTACACGTGTAGAATGTGGAGATTTAAGCGAGTATAAGATGATGGCGAATAAAAATCTTTGCATTAAATTGTTACGATAAAATGAAATTTTATAGACTTGGCATTGCATCCAGAAAGGAAAGATAACAAAGAAGTTAATTGCTGGCTTGATATTTTTTACTTTTAAAACGTTTTTTGTTTTGCATTTCTCATGAATTAAACTTTAAATATCCACTTTTATTTCTGGGCGATAAAAATGTTAATTCCGTTATCTTGTTTTTTTTCTTTTTTAAAATAGATTGGCGGAAAAGGGGAGCTCCTTGTGTCCCTCCAAGTGAAATTCTATAAGTGTCAAGACTCCCAACACTCGGAATGGGGAAGTTCCCTCCACTGCATCGAATACGAATGCAGCTACGTTCCCGGTGCGTCTCGAGTGATTGTGACAAAGGAGACGTACAGGTTAGGTAAAACTTTCCAATACAAAAAAAA
>JAANSP010003103.1:0-11786 GCA_036850745.1 Homidia socia
TCAATAGCAGAGGTCATATTGGTCTAAGGTGTCTGTGTATAAAATTTGAGCTGAATTGGTTGAATATAACAGGAGTTATCGTGTTCACAGACAGACAGACAGACTAACAGACAGACTAACAGACAGACTAACAGACAGACAAACATGTTAAAATCATTAACTACCAAAATTCTTTCGGTAGTTAATAACAATATGAATTACTATCATCATTATGGGCACACGCTGATCAGTATAATGATGAGAATGCCTTTATTTACTAGCACATAATATGCTGAAATATTTATAAATAGAATTTATTTTTTTAAACACATTCAGATCTCTCACCCCATCTTCACTGTTGTACTCTGCGTAGGCCGGATTGTTGCTGAATTCCTCCACAACATCCTTCAGTTTCTTTGTTGAGTCTGCAATCAAAAAAATTAAAGCATTCAAATCAGTAATGGCGACGGCATATGTTTCCAATAATTTTGAAGGTGACTTTGCATTACAGTAATGTATTCGAATTTAACATATACATATAGCTATTAGACTGAAATTAATATATTTTATGTACTCGGTAAATACTGTTGGAATTTTTTTATTTTCAATACTAACACAGACGAAAATATAAGTTGTGAGATGTATTTTGCAGTTTATTATTTTTCTTTTAGGTTCGTTAAACTTTGAAAATTATACAGAACTCAATCAGAACCGGTAACGAAAATTATTGCAAATCAAGTTTATAACCACTTCAGCAGACCAGTAATAAGTTTATATCAAGATAAAGGCTTAAAAAGATTTTTTAATGATCCATTACCTTCCGCAACACTGAATACACTTTTAATTTAATGTTACCTTTAGAAGCAAGAGGAAATCAACGCCATTGAGAAAATCGTTATACTAGCGTTAGTGTTTTCATTTACTACTTTCATTTGAAAAAATTACTCCCTAACGAGTCAACAATACTATATTAGAACGCTTGAATGATGTAATTAGGAATAATAATTGCAAATATTTTTATATGAAAATGTCTCCGAAAAAATTTTACGAGTTGCATTATGGAGAACGCCACTGTGGTACTATGCAACGCGTCTGTGAAGTAAACATTTTGATCTTTCAAAGAGGACGCACATAAGGGTGCAACTTTATTGGCTTTCTCCATGGCATATTATCATGTACGCAATACAAGTAATACTACCAGTTGTTCATAATATTAAATAAATAGGAAACATATATAAGTACGTGTATATATTCGAACGCCCTTATGTTACCATAATTCAAGTATGATTCCATAACAGCATTTCTCTCAACTCATCTCCCAGATTCTAACCCCATCCATCCATCTACTGTGTAAGTCTCTTGAGTTTTCCTTCGAAACTGAATTGACGAAAGACATGAGTAAACAATATTATGTGACTTTCTATTCTCCATTTCTTTACTCAAAAGCTTATCCTATTCTAATAGAAGCTGTACAGTGTTATCTTCTTATTCTTCAGCTCCATTTGCCAAGCACTTGGTGCGCAAAGGATCCGTCGCACCGGAAAGTATGAGAATTTCGCCATATACAAACCTATACAAACCCCATTTTTGTGAAACATAAGGATTTGTGCTGAGTTAGTCGTGTTGATCATAATGATGATAGTTTAAACGAATGTGCTTTTTATACAATCTCCCTGCTTTCCTAACAAGAATTGGCTTGTGATATGCTGGTGTCTAGATGTTACTTCAAACGATTCTACCTCGAACAGACGCTAGTTTGAAAGTTTTACTCGAAAATACTCCAGCTAGACTCGTAGCGTTGTTCAAAAACGCTCTACTTTTAGTTCAAATTGTATTCTAGCTCGACTGGTATAATAAAGGTCAAACCTACTTTACATCGACTTCACCCTTTACCCTCACTTATTAGTTTACAAATAGAGCACTCTTTCATTTTTTGAATTGATATGATGGACGTTTAAATATCGATCGTTCTTTACTTTTTATTTAATTTTAAGGGCAAAAATCATTATGGCGAAAGTATGATTAGAGTTGAAATTTGTTGTGACCAACACACATTTGCAGCTAAAATTATAAATATGTTGTGACAAAAAAAGTTTTGAACTAAAGAAAAGTTGTAGGTAGAGAATTTTTAGAGAAGTCTGATTTCAACCTAAGGTATATTTGAACTAAAAAATTTGAACAAGCATCACCGGGTCGATATGCCCGGGGCCTATTTTTAGAGACCATGAATTGTAACTCGGACTGTGTGTAAGACGCGGAACGATTCGGATGATAAACATGATGCGTCCTTTTTCATCCAGTTTGTTTTTGTTGTCACCATTTTTTCAATTTGCTTTGAAAGCTGCTCCTCACCACATTCTGACTACATATTGTTGACATGCAGAGACAGGCTACCATGGTAGCAAGGTTAATAAGTAACTTCAAGACCATTATTACTTGCTATCGTAATGTAACAATGTATATTATATTGACTAGGTAAAATTGAGTAAATTCAGGCTGAGAGGCACGTAAATTTTTTTCGCAAACCATGGGTTTTTAAGTAAAGGCATACCGTCATCATTAATTTGCATTAAACCTTTATTAATAGGATTTTTACAGAGTGTTCTTGCTCATTTCCCTTATGTATGTAGACAGAACAGACGTATACTTAAACAGCAGTAAGGGATCACTTTGAAAGCAGCTCATCGTTCAGAGGAAATTAACTTTGAAGGTTGTGGTAAAGGTGACCATGTTTGGTAAAATGTAATTTGGTGGGGCTGGAGGGCTGAATTTTTCTATACATTTCTGTGCTTTTGTATAGTCACTGTATATAATGCATCATGTTTAGCTAAATTATACTCGGATTTATCATGCATCCTTTAAAAAAAGTATGCGAATATTAAACGATTTTTCCCCGAAACGGGAATGAAACTGAAAAGAGGATTATGGGGGCACTAATAGCGCTACTTTTGAGTTAGTGCCACGCACACTATAGGTAAAACACAACTACCTATTTCCATAGACAGGAATAAATAGACATCGCATGTCACTGAACAAAATATTCCAATGCAATGAACTCTTATTTTAAAATTGTAAAGCAACATAGATTTTAATGAAATCTGGGAGAGGTCAAATCAGAGCGTGAACTCTTGTAAGAAATGATTTTTCTTTCCCCCATGATAACGCTTTCTTTTCTTTTTTCGCTTCCAAAAATAAAGCGAGCAACTAATTTGATTCTTCACTCTACCACTTGATTCCATGAGATCCTAATCAAAAAGCACACCCTTCACATTGCAGACAAGTAGTTAGGCAATGTTTTACGTCATCGCCACGTACACTTGACATGAAATATCCGTCTGCCGCATTAATATCACAGTTTCAGTTAATATATTAGGCACACAGTAAAACTGAACGGACTAAATGCCTTGTAAAAATAAATCATGCTTCCTTTGTGGCTGCAATCGTTCCGTAACATTCACATTATTGTTTCGTAATCAAATTGCGTTGTACTTCTATGACAATGATAGCTCTGATGACTAAATGAACACTACAAAAGGCAATATTGGTATGAGTAGTTGCTTTTCAGCAAAAGTATGCTACACTTTGCAGCACTTATCTAAAACGGTTACATATATAATGTGTTTGCCCTTTGAAATAAATCTGAGCAACAACTCAGCGACATTAATACCGAATATGCCCAACTTTGTGTTGTAATATTAAGCAAACATTCTTTTTTACCGTTTTGTGTTATTTGCATTACTCGGAAAATGGTAATGATGATGAAGATGAAAGCTCAGTGATGTGAGTAATAAATTTGTAATATTATCATTATGCAAGAAAAGTTATATTTTCAAGTGAAATAATAAAATTGTTTTCACTTGTCGTTAGTTGGATGAAAATATCTAAGTAAAACTGACAACATAGCAACGGAGATGGATACACCTGCATGAAATAAATAGGAGGGAGCAGGCTGCTTGAACTCTAGGTAATTGCAGTGGGTGAATTTATGCATGGGAGGTTAATGATGAAAGGTACATACATTGCTAAGGCAATTCAAAAATGTATGTGTAGGTAAGCACCTTCACTGAATGGTCATCGAATACTTACGTAAAAAGGGAAATATACAAAACAGGAAAAATAAATGAATTGGTAAAAGCAATTTTTGAGGATAAAAGCGTTTCCTCGTCATCTCAATCATTAAACTTTCTGAACATTAAGAATACAGCATCACTTCCCTATTTTCCATTTCCTCCAAATTACATGAAGCCAAGTAAATGTAGTCGGTTGGTTGCCTAAACAACATTTATGTAAATACCTACAAGTATTTTAATCAAGAAGTCTACAGTTAGAGCAGCAACGAGTGTATTAGATGATTGTACGTTTTTGCTTTTGATGATGCTGCCCTTCGATCATCATCATCAGCAACAGCAACTCGAATAGTTAATCTTTATGAATGAAAGTGAGCGCCAGGATAAAGATAGCTCATTACTGCAAACAAGGAAGAGATATGGAATAACATTTTGTTGAAATATTTGCTTAATTTTCATTCCTTTCCGTCTAAGCAAGAGTAGCAGTTGTCCAATTCCATGTACCTAATGGTACCTTTGCACGTAAAGAATAATTGCACATTATATGAAATGTAAAAATAATCACAGCTTACAAAGCAAAACAGTAATAAACACGTCTATTATTTTGTAGGTGTTTAGTGGTGCCGGTAAAACAGTAATGTTCTATGTGGTGCGCGTGTACGTATTATGTACGTAGTTATTTTCAGAGATACTGCATAGACTTCATTTTGTTCTCACTTTACAACGTTTCGTCATATCTAGTCAATTTTTTCTACATTAGTGCCCTGGACTCCTAGAAACTTTTTCCACCTTTCCCCACGAGCAGAGATGTCCATGCGGGAGAATGCCAGGCCCTAGTGTTCAAGCCATGAAATTTCATTTTTTCACCTCATCGTCAGAATTATTTTTCCTCTTAATCAACAGAAAGAGCTTGAAATGTCGTTTCTATTGATATGCTAAATTGTCTTAATTAAAAAAGTCGTGTTTGAGAAAAACGATGTCAAAGTCTATGCATTATCTCTGAAAATAACTACGTACATACACAATAGCGTTATATTATTATAGCCATAATAGCTTTTAAAAGCAGTCCAACACCATCACGTCACCTCACCACTACTACCGAAACCACTCTATATCCGCTGAAAATTTTGCCACTCTGCCTTTTGTCTATGATTACCACCTTCCATTCGTATTAATTTTTTTCTCTATTTGAAAATATACCATTTGTATGTATGATCGTTAGCGAATCGGTGCTAGAGAGTACTTTTTTGCATCGTGTTGCAAGCAATTAGTAATTACTTAATGCAATCCAGTGGAACCCTTTTTTGCGAGACTTTACAAACATGCTAACGAAAAAACCTAATGACGATATGAATTGTGATGTACGTACCGTTTGACCGTTTTCTTCTCTGGGGTATGTATTTCGTTTCTTTATTTAGACACTTGGGGGCATAAACTCTGTTAGGCCAAGTGAATAGCTGGGTTGTTTATTATGAAAAATTGCGGTAAATATTTCTTTCCTCTAATTATTTTTCTTCAACATTGTTTCCCAAATAATAAAAAATATAGTAATAATAGAATTAAAAAAGTAAAATACAGTTTAAAGTATTAGTCATTCAGTGCTCATCTTGTTGATTCAGATGCAGAGGTGTGCATTTTTAATTTCATACATTTCATCTTCCTGAATCTTCAATTCCAACCCCTTGGGATACGTGCAGTTGGTTGGCGATAATTGAGAGAAAAAGAAAATTGATACCTTTGGCAGTTTTGGCAAATGCATTATATTTTTTTCTCTTTTCAAGTCAAACGAAAGAATTTTGCAGAATTTGATTTGCACTTGACTTTGACTATTCATTTAGCAGCAGCAGCAAGTAGTTTTTGTTGCTTTTGACGGTTGACCTGGAACGGTATCGAACTGAGAAGAGATGCGAGGGGTGCACTATTTGATTACCTATTATCATTATTATTATTATAGCATACCTTGTTGTCTGCACTTTTTTGTAGTTTAGTAGATGCTGATGGTGGTGGTAGGTCTAGTTAGTGTATAAAACCATATCATCATTCTGCTATATAATATGCTGCTTGCCGCTGATGATGAGCCGAAACAAATCAGAATCATTCAGCAGATCAGCAGTTATCTCATTTCATCTTCAATCTTTATATAAAACGTAAGTTTTAAGAGATGTATCATTATAGAAGCAATATAAACGTGCAAAGCGTGTGCTTGAGCAAATTTATTTTAAAGCTTAATTAGCAAAACAACTCATAGTTGAGAGCGCGCTCAAGAAATAGCCTTGTTGTGTTGAACTAGCAATAATAATTCCTAGCAAGACAATCATTGCAAGAAAAATCATGATGAACTTTTTCGCTAATCGCAGCAAAGATAAAGAACTACCCCTTTTCTAAAAGAAACCACAAGAAACTAATGCAAAACCCTATTCTTATAAAACACTACTCGTGTAAAAACAGTTCTACAACAAGCACTTTTATTATAATGACTCTAAAAAGCTATTCAAGGCATTTACTTAATCACACAAGTTCATCCTTTCTCATTTCAACTTGCAAAATGATATACCTACCCATTCCTGTATATTGTATTTCAATATTACTTACACCAAGAATTAGTACCTGCTGCATGTACGCATTAAAGTAAATAGGCAGATAGCAGCAGACAGAGAACAAGAATTAAAGGATTTATTTCTTCTGTGTGTTCTCATCTTCTCTTTTAGCCGATACAGATAAAGTGAGTTGCTGATTCCTTTTTTCTGCACTTCATATTTAATCCATGGTAGAAAAACAAGGCATCAGGTCCATTTAATCGCATAAATATCACTTCCTCGCAAAATACCTAGTCCTTTATCTATACACACTGTATATCATGGATTTGATCCTGATATTATTATCGATGAAAAAAACAAGGCATAAGGTCCATTTAATCGCATAAATATCACTTCCTCGCAAAATACCTAGTCCTTTATCTATACACACTGTATATCATGGATTTGATCCTGATATTATTATCGATGCCTGCTAATCCTATTATAGCCCTAGTAGAAAACTCCACATACCTAGCCACCACACAGATAGTAACTTATTGTGAGTTATAGCTGCCGACCTGACCGGGACTATAATTGTTTATAATAATGTACTATATATCATCTTATCATTCACATACATACACACACGCACATTATCTAAACCACAAAGATTTTTCTACAATAATTTATACCAACAAGAAGAATAATAGCGATGATTACAACTGCTACAAAATAATAAGAAAATTCTGGTGCAAAGATATTTTATATTGAAACAACAATGATAATATATAAGGGTTATCAAACAGGTGTACAACTATTATAACGACCAGTGGTGAACTTGAAGTTTTTTATTTTGAAATAATAAAATGTTACTAATCTGACAGGAAAAATGTAATAATAATACAAGCATGCATGCTATTGTATGATGCTTGCTCATCATCATCAGCATCATCATAATATGCATGATAGCTAATAAACAGGAGTAAATGAGTAAAATGTACTTGGCTGTAATAATAAAATGCGTGTTTTTTCTGGTACTGTAACAGTTAGTAAATATACCTCTCTGCTTCTAAAATACGAGCAATGTATATAATATCATGATAATAGTAGTATTAATATACAGGTGTTGGTGTTCAGGAGCTAGGTATTAGTTCACGGCAATAGTAACATTTTAAATGCACACACAATAGACAAAGCAAGGCCAACAGAGCAACTCCTACTACTACTACATTGCAATAAGTTGGCAATTCTATCCTTTTTTCTTGCCATTTTTTACAAAGCAAACAGATACACACATTCTCTGCCGGTCTCTTCTTTTCTAACTGAATTAGCGAGAAAACTACCTACCTATTATCCACCTATAATGGTAATACCACTACTTGTTGTTTTTGTACTCTGTTGTTGTAAAAGTAGTAGTGGCAGCAGCACCACTTAACTTTAAAACTCATACATGTATATAGTGAGTACATTCATCAGACAGAAGAAGATTCAGCATAATAATCACACACAATAATACTGACTCAGTGACTGATGTTGATCATGATTACCTGTTGTTCTTCTCTCATTTTGTTGTAGAATGTAATGTAAAGTAATGTGTGTCTGATAGCTGCAAACTTTTTCTGCTGCTCTTTTCATATTATCCATACATTAGTCAAGTTCAGTTTCCCACTGAACTTTGCTGAGGGAAGACAAGGAACGAAACGAGTGCAGCGAGCAAGCAAGCAGCGCAGCGTCACAGTCACATTTTTCATCCTCATTATCGTCATGAGAAGAAGAGGAGCACTCGTCTCATCATAGCAAAAAAAACGCCAGTCTACATTACTTTAATAATAATATAATTTATTTCAAAGTAATTTTTTTTGTTCCTCTTGAACGAGTGTGTTGTGTTAAGTGCTATATTGCTGCTGCTTAACTTTACCAATTTACGCCAACATTGTTATTATTATATCTAAAATACGTGTCTATTATTTATACTGAAATTGTAATTTCAGTCATGTAACAGTTAATGCAACTAGTTCTGTTCTTGTAGACTATAGCTTATCACGTCATAAACAATAAACAAGTACATTTTGTTGTTGTTAGTACTTGTTGTTCCTCTGCAACATGGAATAATAATTGGAATAGTGCATGCATTCAGAGATAAAAAGCAATGCACTGACTGACTGACGACTGTGATTACAGGAACAGGGTACNCATTTTGTTGTTGTTAGTACTTGTTGTTCCTCTGCAACATGGAATAATAATTGGAATAGTGCATGCATTCAGAGATAAAAAGCAATGCACTGACTGACTGACGACTGTGATTACAGGAACAGGGTACTACTGCAAAAAAATCCGTTTGTGTGCGTGTGTATTTCTCTCGGTCAAGCGTTGTAATTTTTCTCGGTGTCATTGTGTCACTGGTTGTGCGGATATTATTAGCAATTTTTTTAACTCTCGGGAAATTACATGTAGTTGCATGGAAAACCGTATCAGGAGGACCACCACATATAGCGCAATTTATGATAAAACTGATACGTGTAGAATCAACAGAACGAACACGAGTTTAAAACCGGCAGCGGAAAGAGTAACGCTATATGGATGATTATTGTTGGCAACATTTTCTATTATCAAGTGTAACAAACCATGCACTGCCACTAGTATATATGGTTAGGTGGTATTGTTCGGTCTCTGTGGTGGTTTTTTGACGTTGGCGATGAAGTCGATAATGATAAGGAAAAGATAATGGCAGTAATGCAGTTTTGATAACGAAAAAAATATAAATAATTTTGTGATATTATTTAATGTAGTGGATGTTGTGCACGTTGTTTGTTTACTGGTTTTGCTTGTTTATTACTAGAAAAAAAATCTTGATGAGAAGGAGGTTGATAATAATACAGTGGAGATGGAGTAAATAAAGAAAGTGGTACATCATTTAAAAAATTAGAATAATATACGTAGTAGCACATGCGCAAGTGGAGGAGGAAGTTTGTCTAATAAAGAAACAAACTGCATGCAATCTATTTTGCTGAGAAAAAGGAGGAATACATTTTATTAAAATTTTTACATCAAACTTCACAAGTTGATTTATTTTCAAAAAGGGATATACATATATGCCTATGCAGATTATGAGAGAGAAACAACAGTTTTAATAAAATATTTGTTTTGTTGATATACACCTATACTTTTGTGCGTTAGTTTTGTTGTTCACACAATTTACCTGAACTCCACTTACTCCTCCTAAACTGCTGCCAGCGCAGCAGCAGCAGCGAGTGAATTTTATTTTATTTGGACATTGCTTGAATATTATGGTGAGTTGAATAAATATATGATGCTTTATATATTTATCACTTTTCAGTAGTTTTTCTTCTTCCTTATTTGTATGTGCTTTTTCATGCCTTTTTATGGGTTTTACACGGAAACATGCTACAAACAACGCGATGGTTGACATGCTAGTGCACAAATTCTTTGTTAATTGCATGACAAGCATATAGGTATTTAATAAAAGGCGTAGAGCGGCAAAACAATGCTCAGCTATCATATCAAGCCTTATGGCATGACAGGATTGTAAAACAAAAGGAAAATAAGACTACTAGTGACAGAAATGAAACGAATGGTAAAGAAAATTGGCAAAGAAAATAATTTACTTTTATACAGTTTTATTCGAAACTATAAACTCTGTGTTTTTAGGAAAATATAGCATTTCATCTGTCAAAAGTGAAACAGCAAGTAAGAGCGACGTGAGTCGTACCTACATGATATTTATTGTATGTGTGTCGGTGAAAAAAATGCTGCGGTTACGAAGATATAGGATGTGGAACGAACACTTAAAAAATTGTGTGTGCACTTTTGGCTCTAATATACTTACAAAAACGTCCGTCTATCAACTTATTTTGAGGAAAAGGCATACCGAGAAAAGCCATCATTTCCTTTCTATCTTCGTGTCCAAATTGTCTCCGTTTCGAATTTCTCGCTGTGACCGGAGAAGTACCAGCAGCAGCACCACCGACACCAGAGTCTGCCAGAGTAGCACTTCACCATCCCTATATTTACCACCACGTACCTCACTCGCCTCACCAAACTTTTTCCAAGTAAAACAGCTTTTCTCTCATCTATGATTGGCAATATGCAATGGTGGTGGTGTTGGTGGAAGAAGAAGAAGCTTCCACCGGAAAAGAGGAAATTCAATCTTAAAAAGAATGACGGCAAAAAAATGTGGAACTCACCAAACTTTTTCTGAGTAAAAAAGCTTTTCTCTCATCTATGATTGGCAATATGCAGTGGTGACAGTGGCAGCGGCGGTAGAAGCTTCCACCGGAAAAGAGGAAATTCAATCTTAAAAAAATGACGGCAAAAAAATGTGGAGCAATAAGTTTTTACTTGTTTGAGATGTAGATACAAACAGACAACTTATGATATACACGCTAAAAGTGGCTGGGTGAATATAATACTGTGAGAAAATGATCTTTGGTAAAGCATAAAAAAGAATGACGGCAAAAAAATGTGGAGCAATAAGTTTTTACTTGTTTGAGATGTAGATACAAACAGACAACTTATGATATACACGCTGAAAGTGGCTGCTCCATGCCTGCTTGAATATAATAAAGTGAGAAAATGATCTTTGGAAAAGCATCACATTCACCCGAAAAAAAGTATAATAATATGATATATAAAGACATTTCGAGTAAACATTACTCATTTCTCCATCCACCACATACGGCTCATATTTCCTTTTTCTTCAGTTTCTCCAAAATTGAGAAAGACTTTCCTGCATGGCTGGTGCTGCTGCCACTGCTGCTTTTATATCTGGTATTTTGTAAGAAGATGAAGGAAGAGAGAGAGAGAGAAAGTCATGTTATCTCATCATCATGGTCCGCGCGCCGTCCTCATCATCAGAAAAAAATCTCTCCAGCAGTATAGCACCAGCAGCTATTACTTTCCTTTGCACTCCTTAATCATCCAGTCATCTGCAAGTGAGCTCGTGCCTAAATATATGTAGAAGAAGCACACAACATGAAAAAAATTGTACACTCCTTCCGAGAATCACTTTCTCTCTCACTTTTACTAGCCAAGATTTCCCAAATAATAAAGGCTTCTTTTTTTGTGTGACCTGCAACGGATGGGTAACAACACAAGAGAAGAAAAAAAAGGATGCATGCTGGAGGATGGTTTTGTTGATGAGGATGATGATGGTGCTATGTTCTTGTTGTTGATGGTGTTCCCTTTCTTTCCATTTTCCTTATTT
>JAANSP010003104.1:0-11784 GCA_036850745.1 Homidia socia
AGGAGCCTACAACTGCACTTGGGAGGGATGCAACAAGACACTCAAATCAAAAACTTTATTCCAGTACCACATGGACCGGCACAAAAAGACGCCACAGTTCAAGTGCAGCTATTGCCCAAAAGAATATTATTTTCCCTTTAATTTCAGGGATCACGAAAAAGCTCACAAAAATTCGGAAGCAAAACCGTTTCAATGTTCGCAATGCCCCATGCAATTTGCTCGGCAAGGTTATCTGAATAGCCACATGAAACATGTCCATAATAATCTCAAAAAAATGAACAAACCGCCTCCAAAATGGCCAAAGAAAACAAAGTTCCCCTGCCCAAAGTGCGGAATAATATTTCCCAAAGGAAAACTACTCCAAGCCCACGACGCGGAGGTACATCCCTTCCCTCTGGACTGTGAGATTTGTGGCAAAAAATTTACCACAAGAGCAGGAATAAGACTTCACAAGAAAAGTGCTCATGAAAAGAAATTCCAGTTTAATTGCGAGGTTTGTGGAAAGGGAATGCTGACGCAGTCGCATTTAAAGGCTCATCTCTCCAGAACTCATCGAATTGGCGAGTATGGCATGCACAAGTGTGAGGTGGCAGAGTGTAAAAAGGTATTTTATTCCAAGGGAATGTTGCAGCAGCACATGGCGCGACATGGTCAGCTTCCTCCGCAGTTTAAATGTGACGAGTGTGATAAAGTATTTTATTTCAAAAACTATCTCAGAAAACATTTTAAAAGTACAGGACATGGGAAAGGTTTCTTTGAGGAAAATAGTAAGACCAAAAAAGTAAAAATAGAGAAGGATAACTAGGATGGGATACCAACATAAGAGAAAAAGTTATATGATGAATTTCAAAATTATTTCAATAAATACAAAAGCTAGTTATCACATGAAATGTATTTTCTAAATAATTTTTAAAATAAAAACTAGCATTCCATTAAAATAATAAAGTGGAGATTTCTTTAGTATTATTTCTCTATGAACTAAGTTGCGCTTGTGGTTTCTCCAACAAGTAAACTATCGCATCTTCCGAAACGGGAACCACACAGGGTACTACTCTTCCTGTCAGTCAACAGACTCAGTTCAGAGTGAAAGCATCTTTCATCCTGTCAACACCTATCCACCTCTCCTCTTGTTATATAGGAATTGAAACTAGTAGTTTTTTGAGTTTCTTTTTTGCATTTTAATATCTAAAGGATTGTCAGCAACATTATGGAAGTGCCATGGGATCAGAGTTTTAGAGACTCGACTCAATTCTGGGTTCAGCAAGTTGTAACTCCCGTTGTTGTGCTGATTGGCCTGCTAGGAAACTCTGTGAGCATTCATATCCTCACAAGAAAGAAAATGCGTCTTTCCTCAACAGTGTAAGCACAATATACAAATTTTATTTTGCGTATTTACATAAATCTTATTTTTCAAAGTTTTACTGAAAAACAAACAAACATTAAAAACAATTTCCAGGTATTTGACCTCACTCACGGTATCCGATTCGCTGTTTCTCTGTTTCTCCTTTTTACTAACAATGAGGCATTACGAGTGCATCAAGTTGATGGAGTTTTATTGGGACTACTTACCCATTGGCTTTTGGTTTACGAATGCAGCAAGTAATATCCATTTTTCAATTTTTTTAGAAAAATAATATTTTGTTTGTCAATTTGAATGAGTCGTCTGATTGTGATGATAATTTTAATGATTTTAGGATCCACATCTGTTTGGATTACTGTCTCTTTCACAATTGAGCGTTACATTGCTCTACACCATCCATTAATAATTAAGGTGAGGCAATAGTTTATAAATTTATTTGGTGTATATGATCAACAAAATAAATGGGTCAATCTTCTTCTCCACAATCGTAAATACCATTTATGCAAACGGGTTAGTATTTAGAATGAGACCTACCCCGCGTTTCCACACATGCATGTTTTATTTATTTTTCCATACCCATTTTCCCCGTAATTTCACAATTTTGGAAAGAATAATTGATATATTCAAATGTTATTGGCAGTCTATTCAATCTTGCGTAATTTGTTTACTTGTACAGGAAGACTTTTTATGAAAAATGTCTGGCCTTACGGATATTTGCTTCGTTTTTTATGAATGTGCATGAAAACGTGTGCTTGCACAAGCATAAAACCATCTAGTGAGCCTTATCATGGTCCCCATTTTTTTATTTTTCATTCAAACATTCATTAGTATCGATGTTGGTTCAAGTGAAAACTTCCCACCAGGCAGTCCGTTACCTCCCCCTCAATTCCAGCACATGTTTTTGCAAACTTTTTAATTAGCTATTAAAAACCTAGTGCCTGGTACTTTCTCCGTATTTCACGCCGTTCTAACCACTTTGATGCATCATAAAATTTTGAAAGGGAAATGGAAAAAGTAAAATTATGGAAAGGGATGAGCATTTTCCTTTTTAGGCATTTAAAAACACACCGAACTTGTGCATTATAAACTTTTTATGCCCGCTTCTTCAAGCAATATTTGTTCAATATTCCCTACTTTGTAAACTAATTAATATTTTTTTCTATAATCCAGCAGCATCTTTACAACACCAGCAAGCAAATAAAGATTGCCACATTAGTTTGCACAGCATGCATACTTTTAACTTCTCCGACATGGCTGGAATGGAGAGTTGTTACTGTTAGTCTTGAGAAGCCAGACACTAGAAACACAAATGAAACGGTAGGTGTGTTGGTTTACCCAGGAAATTATGCTTGAAAAAATGCAAACAATATTTTGCAACAGTATCAATACAATGTTTGTATTTGGTTTTGGTTATAGACATTTACGCTGGAAAATATTCCACCAGGAGAAAGCATCAACCTGTACGATCCTCGTTATCGTTTGGCCTACCACTGGTTCTCAACGGTAGTTTTTGTACTCATCCCTTTCGTTATTCTTGCCATTGGAAATGTATTGCTGATAATTTCTGTTCGAGCGTCGCAGAAAATTCGCCAGCAGTTGATATGCTGTCGAGTTCAACAACAAAGGGTTCAACTGATGGGCCAAGAAAATCACATTACTTTTACTTTAATCTTTGTCATCATTACCTTTTTTTGTGGACAACTGCCAGCGGCAGCAATTCTCCTTTGCAGGAGCATGTACTCTCCAGAAAAGGGCTCTGCAAATGAAAATATCCTGTTTGGACTGGAGCATCTTTCTAATCTCCTGGTGGTTATAAATGCATTGTTCAACTTTATTTTGTATATTGCCAGCAGTCGAAAATACCGACAAGTTTTGCTTGATACGTTCTCAGTAAAAGTAATTCTTCGACGGCACTATCAAACAAAATATCGTCAAGCTATGCGTATTGTCGTGTCAAAAATTAATGTTCCAATTGAAAGCATACACAGGTTCGCCATTTTTTAAAAGAAAAAGTGATTTTGTAGAAAACGATCCATTCAATAATTTCATGAGTTAGTCATCTTTTTTCCTTTTCTTCTTTCAGAATTCATACGAAATCGGCGGAAAGAGAAAATAAGTGGAATGTTGACGGAACTGCAAAGAAAAATGCGAGATTGAGTGTTATATGCTTGCAGGGTCAAGAAAATGGAGTGCGTATTTCATCAGCGTTAAAAATATGTGATTCTGCGACAATAGTTTGTAGTCGTTAAAATGTTAACGTTTGTAAAATAACTTGTAAGTTATATTTAATTGATGCACTTGTAGAAGCAATTATTTGTACTCTAGCAAGTTACGCAATATTCATTCACATAATTATTCAAAAACCGATGCATGCCCAAGGCCAACTTGCAGTTTTTGCATAATGCATGTGAATTTCAATGCTAAGGTGAGAACCAATTTAATTATGCTCAATGGGCTGTCAAATTGGTATGAACACCTATTTATTTTTCCTCTAATTTTTTATTGGAGTTACGTTAGCTATGTTTTAAATATTTCAGATGTGGCCCTTAAATATTTTCAGTCCAGGAGGTTCAACTTAAGTGGTTGTTGTTGTAACGTGCCAAAAAATTCCAAAATACTGTTCAACCGAGCCGAAACTAGTTGTTAGTCATTTTATCCTGAAACTTTGTTAACATTCGTTTGATGCATTCTTTGAATTTCTTTTGTACTCGTTACACTGAATTTTTTTAAAAAGAATAAAAAAACTAAAATAATTACAAAAACACTGCAGCCTTTTTAAAATCTGATGTCTTATGTTTGTATTACGTAATGCCATTAAGCTGCGTTAGTTTTGTAGAGTCGATTTTGGTGTGTAAGCAAAACTTTATCCAATAATTTGTTAAAATGAAGTATTAAATGCCTGATGTAAAATTTAAAATCAGCATGTAGTTAGACAAGAAATGAAATATAAGACAGAAGGGAGCAATAAACCCATATGTACTCGTTGGCACACACTCTTTCAGGAGAGCAGTTACACGGAAAATGAAAAATGCAAAACGCTTCCAAACTAAAACCAAACTATCAAACCTTTCTTTCTTCTTTTCCAGCACTGCTGCGTACGAGCATTGATGATCTGATCATGAATCATGAAATATAATTTAATAGTCTATTCTGCATGTATTTTTGTAAACTTGTAAACGGCACTTGATTAGGTTAGTTTAGTTAGTTTAGATTAGTTAACATTTGATTAGGTATCAATACATAATGCTGCATAAATGCATGCGCGTAGCGATCGTTTTTTGTTACTTTTTACGGAATTCTAATTTAAAGCATGCCCAATGCGACGTCCTTTTCTGTTTTCCTGCAATTATCTAACCGTTTAAATTTCCGTCCTTGAAGAGTTTGAACCCGTTTTATATAAAGTGGAAGAATTAATTTACTGCGTTAACTCTTAATGATCGCATCGCAATCTTTTATTTAGGGAAAGCAGTATCTTGATAGTATGTTAGTGTCGTTCCAATACTCAAAACCCGGATCCAGTCTCAAGCGCCTTGTCCTAACTTAATAATTTGTTGCTGCTAGTTTCTTTTCTAAATTGGCATCTGTCTAGTTTGAATAAAGGTTTAGAGGTGTGTAAATATCGATTTTACTTTGAAAATGAGATTAGCCAAATTCAATGAGCATTCTCTAATAACTTGTAATTTTTGTCAATATATCACAAACGAGTCTTGATTTTACTGGATAATTTTAAGGTTATTTTATGCTATTTAATCAATTTTTCATTAGTTTTTGCAGTATGTTAGTCTTTAGAAAATGAAATTTTTAGTTGGCAACCCAAAAAACTCTGGTAAGCATGTTTTTAATCCCTGTAAAACTTTTCATTGAGCAAAATTTTTTTGAAACAATTCTTTTTTCATTTCTACTTGGTACAATAGCGTTTTAAAAATCTGCAGTTTTAGAAGAAGAAAACACTTAACTGAAAAAAAACTCTTTCCACTGAACTTCCACTGACTTTGTAGCTTTCACTACGCACATGGCTCACCTGCCCTTCTTTTTTTTTCTTTAAACGAATACAAGGTTGTTCATTAGAGGAAAAAAACTTGTCTAAATGTTGACGTAATTCAAAATACTAATAATATAGCCATATTAACATATATATTAATAATATAAATGTTTTCTCCTACAAATACCATTTATTCTGTTGCTGCTTCATTTAATGTGTTTTGAAATGCAGATTACAAGTAAAACAATGTTGTGGCTAATGTTTTCCAACATTGACATTACTTATTTTAAACAAGGTAAATAAGTTATTTACCTTTCTATGCAGTCAATTCCCGTATAATATAATATGCTTCATATGCATTACAAAACAGAAACCACTATACTGACATGTAGAAATGCGCTTTGTGTCCAACCTGCTCATTTCAGTTTTGTCTGCTCCGTTGCATGCGTATATTCAAGCGTAAAATCGTTGCTTTCTCTCATCACGGCCACTTTTTAGTTTTCTCGGAGAAAAGAGAAAATAATAGTCTAGCTGAAAGAAGACAAGCTACGCTGTATGGGTTCCCTATTTTGGCTATTACACAAACTACTATCTCCCGTGTAGGCTTACTGCAATGTTTCCATCATTCAATTATATTTTACCCTCGTTGTTGCACAAACCCAAAAAAGGGTATTGAGCAACGCTGCTATAATAGAATATTGGTTGTTATTGTGCAATCAAATAATATGATTTCTCGCTGCAGGGCCAAGGTGACATTTTAAGTGGGTGGGCGTACGAGCCTTACTATATAAGAATTGTATGCAAAATGCAAGCCAGAATTTGCTTATCCAATTTACTACAATCTCTTGTTAGGGAGAGGAGAGACAGGGTATAAAAGGCTTTTTCAGGGAAAATTTATCCATAAGAGGAATTCACTTTTCGAATTTTGCAAAGCTACAATGGAGCTAATAAAAAATGCATTTGTGAGACTTTCCGAGAATTTAAAAAGAGATCAACTTGCTTTGAAGCTGGGCAAAGAAACGAATGGAGAAAAAATGCGAGAAAATTGTAATAGGTTGCCTAATAACATTGTGCAACCTTTGCAGTGTACCGATTTTTTAAAATAAATTACATTTAAGATAAATGACCCATTAACTGCTTTTCGTGTGCATTTATAGCTACTGTACCTAAAATATTATAGGAATGAAAGCTGGTGAGATTGATTTGCCAAAAAAAATATATGTACACACTCAAAGTTTGTTGATTGATGTATTACATTATCTATGCTTCTTGTTAAGAAATTTAATGTAGTAACGCTTTGTTACGGTTACTGTTGACCACTTAGGCTAAATAACCAACTTGGAAGTACTTAATTATAGTGCAAATGAGAATTTACTCTGGCAGAAATGCCTAGTGTAGAAAGTACACATGTAAAAAAAAACATTTTTTCGAGGAACTTATCAAACCGAATGGCAGCTAATAACAAAATGCAATAAAAAATATTTATATAACCGGGTTTGTGGTTGTGTATGTAACACTGACTATGCACACGGTACGAACATTTGCTAAACCTTCAGTTTATATACTTATCATCATCACAATTTAGTGACACTGACATTCCACGAGTCCCCACGGAAAATCAATAATTCAAAACCAAAATTTACGTAAAACTTCAAGTTTCGAATAATTTCTATTTTCGACATATGAGCTTTTCCAAGCAAACAAAACAAAACATGTGCAAATTATTTTTATTTACTTATTCATTCAAGCAACTCAAACTTGTTTTCCATTTCCATTCGTTTTTTTCCAAACACGCAGATGTGCATTAGCGTTATTGCTTTTATTGGAAGCGAAGCAAAAAAATGACAGTCAAGATTTGAACCATGTGAACGAAAATAAAACAAGCACATGTTCAAAAACTCACTGTGTGGTCGATATTTGCAAAGGATCTGGATGTTCGTTTTTTATTACTCGGTCAATGTTTTTGCCCTATTTGTTCACGCATCTTAAAAATATACATCCATTTTACTATTTTACACTCCTCCGCCATAAAACCAATTGACACGGAACACAGCATGGTTGAACGCAAATTTAGCTTTAAAAGGCATGTTTTTTTTGTTGTTTTTTAACGTTTTTTGTTACTCCAAAAAAGAATAACAGGACATTCATATATTATGCATACATATAAATACACTAAACACTTTAATATTCTCTTTGAGCTCAAGCATCAAGTAAGCCATTAACACGCTAGCTTTCCAGGGTACACTTGTGCTGAGGAGCAACGTGCCAACTAACTTGTTAGCATCAAGCTGTTCATTTCGTGTCGAGTGGCATGTCCTTTGTGGTTCTATCATCGTGTTGGTGGCCAACACACGCAATCCGCAATGTTTCTTATTATCTTCTTGAATGGCTTATCTTGTCGATCTTTGCACACGGAAAGGACTTTTGATGTTGTAATAATAATAATAATAATAATAAGTAATGAAAGCTCGGCTAGCGAAATACCTAAAAGTTTGCACCATAAAATTTCTGGTGAAAGTTATGACATTAAAGAAGTAATTAATTATAATTAATTATATAGCATATATATTGCTTTAATATTTTATACGTCACTTTTATCTGGCGCAACTTGTTTGAACATGTACATACAAATTGACAATACAAACCCAATCTGAATAATTTAGTCTCGTAGACGGAAAATGTAAAAAAAGGTCAGCCAAAAATATTATGGTATCATGTAACAGCATTTCTTTTGGCATCAAAACTTTCCCCGCTTGCATTTCTCCAAATGGACAGCCCAATGAACTACTTACTACTTAACTTGAATAGAAACACACGTACTTGCTACTTAACCTTCTTTGTGTCTGTCAGTCATCTTTATCTTTTGTACAACAGCGTAGTAATTTGTGCATGCATTTTTCATGCATACGTCTATCCCATTCCATATTTCATGCCGTCCAAAAAGCTGTCACTGCCAAACTTTTGCTGTTCCAACACAAGGAATACAATGTTGAGAGATACACTATGCTCATCTCTGCCTCTCTTACTTTCAATTTGAAAGGAGCTTTTTCCTTCCAAATATAAGCATATCCAGAGCCTTCATTCACTTTGTCTCTTTTCTTGGCAAAAAAGCACTGCCGTGCTCTCCCGAAGTTTTTGAACGAGAAATAACCAAGTAAGCCAGGCAAGACCTTTCAGTTTGGAAGAAGCTTTTTTCTCCAAATATAAGCATATCCAGAGCCTTCATTCACTTTGTCTCTTTTCTTGGCAAAAAAAGCAGTGCCGTGCTCTCCCGAAGTTTTTGAACGAGAAATAACCAAGCCAGGCAAAGGAAAAAGCGAAAGCTATGGAAAGAGAGAAAGATGCAATGCAATTCAATGCTGTTTGCTGGCCCGCTGTTAATATATAATGTTGCGGTGCTAGTAAGCACTGAAATATACAGTGCGGATCGATACGTGCTTGCAAAAGAAAGGGACACTCTATTTCTCTCTGATTACACGTACGCAGCTCTCTACTCTACTAAAAGCAGCGGCAGCGGCGGCAGTCACTTCACCAGCCAAATAAGCTCTTGTTCCTTTTTTCAACTCTCACAAGTTCACTAGACTCCTCCGTGCACACTGCAGTGTTTTTTTCAGAGCGAGTGAAGATTTTTGCGGGGGCTCATATTTTTTGGCTTTTGCGTTGTTCCCAACACTTTTTTCAACAAGCTTCCTGGTGCGTATTTTGCTATAAACCAACGTTTTTCATAGAAAGTTAACGATTTCTTATTTTTTGGATTAACTTGTGGAATAATTTTTACAAAAAACATTATTTCAAGTGCTTAGATGGTACACACGGGCAGTCATCAGCGGCTTCACCAAAAGCTGCCGTTTGACAAGAGAAATAGGACGCTGAGCAGTGCAAACTTTTTTGAGAATCCAAAGGTAATTGACGCAGATAGACGTTCTCTTGGTTCAAACTGTGCGGACGGCAATGTTAGTTTACATAAAGAAAAAATTTAAAATAAAATAAATCCCGTCCCATCTTGTAAATTTATCGATTTAACAAAAATATGGCTGTGTTGTTTTTCTTATAGGTGATTCATCTAAATATTGCCAATCTTGACAACAAATGTAGCGCCAGCACTTTGAACGGTAGTGGTGGTGGGGTGGCCGATAGTATTAAGCAACGCGGCGAAGATTTACGAATAGCTGTTTTGGTATGGCTGTTTCTAGAGAAAGCGGTGGAAATTTTGGTGATATTCTTGTTCACTCTGCTTGCCATCCTGTGGTAGAAAAAATAGGGTTTTAATAGAATTATTTTTCAAAAAACAAAACATGTGGGATGATAATGACAGGTTGTTCATAGAATGGCTTGACTAGAATGTTGGGGTTTTCAGTAAACCTATATTTATTATTCATTTACAGGAGTCCGCTTTTCAATTTTTTACGAGGCATTTTCTGGCCGTTGATTGGTTTCACGTAAGTGGGCAAAATTATAAAGCATTTTCTGTGCATATTTTTTAACAAACAAAATTAAAGTCTATTTATTCATGTTTAAATTTTCAGCACTATCTTCTCTGTCGTTTCTATTATTTTATTTCGAATTCCGTGGTTCAGACATTGCCCTGGATGCTTAATTTATAAGCTTGTCTACGTAAGCCAAAAAAATACAACTTTTAATTGATTTTTCTTTTCAAGATAAATTGTACAGGTTTTAAAGCATTTTTTTCCCTTTTACAGCTCAACTTTCTGACTGGTGTATTTCTCACTCTGGCCATTCACTTTCCCAAGCCACTACCCTACCTCTCTTCCTACTTTGCTCTGATCGCGGCGGGAATTGTCGCTGCAACCTACATTTTCTTTGCTTTCATCTCTGTATTTCACAAGGTAAAAAGAAACAATATATCTCTGCTTTTATACATATTTTTGCATCCTGTGCCCAATGTCGGAAGGGAGATGAAAAGATAATAAAAATCCACTGTGCAGCCAAATAATGTCATCTCTTTCTCTTTTCTTTCTTTTTTTCCAAAAAAAACTCTACCCACCAACCACCCTACAAAAAAACAGCATTTGTGCAAAGTGGACGCAAAAGGCTCTGTTCTCTGTCTGTACGGAATGATAATGCCAATCGCCGTTCTGGTGGTCAGCCAGCCAATATACTGGTATGGAGTCATTGACTACTCCACCACCAGCTATAAGGACTACATGCTGAATATTGTTGTGGGAATTGTGACCTCTCTTCCATTCTCNGTATGGAGTCATTGACTACTCCACCACCAGCTATAAGGACTACATGCTGAATATTGTTGTGGGAATTGTGACCTCTCTTCCATTCTCTTACGTAAGCAGCTTTTTGTTTTTTATGAGAGGATATATCATTTTAAACAAAAAGGGTTTGTACATGTTTACATTGTTGAAAATAATATGCATATTGTACGTTCATTTCCCACAGGAGGCTCTGTTCATTTACCAGAGATTTGTCAACTCTAGAGAATTGGAGGAATTTGTGAGTGCGCCAGGACTGCTACCTGGCTTTGTGACTGCCCTATTTGCCAAAACTGTTCATACTGCGGAGATTGTTGCTGCTGTTGAGCAGACTACAACAGCCAGTATTGAGGTTGTGTAAAAAATATATACATGTGTACTATGCTTAGCTCTATAGACTTTAACCTTCAGTTTCTGTTAAATTTTTCATTTGGTGTTTTGATGACAAATGAATAGTTAAATAGTTTGCAATTAGCTTATGGGGGAACGGGGACTATTTTTTGGTTTTAGAACTGCTATAAAAAGACTATTATCCCTTAAAAAGTATTAGCAAAATCATGTGATTCAATTCATGTGATATTTGCAATGTAACCCTGCAAGTAGTAGGAGTATAGTAGAAAAATAGAATAAATTGTGTACACCCTATTCGCCAAAACTGTTCATACTGCGGAGATTGTTGCTGCTGTTGAGCAGACTACAACAGCAAGTATTGAGGTTGTGTAAAAAAATACATGTGTACTATGCTTAGCTCTATAGACTTTAACCTTCAGTTTCTGTTAAACTTTTCATTTGGTGTTTTGATGACAAATGAATAGTTAAATAGTTTGTAATTAGCTTATAGGGGAATGGGGAATATTTTATTTTTTGGTTTTTGAACTGCTATAAGAAGACTATTTACCCCTTAAAAAGTATTAGCAAAATCATGTGATTCAATTCATGTGATATTTGCAATGTAACCCTGCAAGTAGTAGGAATATAGTAGAAAAAATAGAATAAATTGTGTACATTTTTTATACATGTACATAAAAAATGTATTCCAAAGTAGGTATTAGGTTTTAAGTACAAAAAAGAAATCTGCGGAGAATAAAAAATAATGTATATACTTGAGGCTTCCAGCACAGCGCAAAACAAAAAAGAAAAACTTGAGATGCTCACAACCCAGTTCTGATTGTGAAATATTATGTATTTATACTTATTGTTGTTAATACATGTACACT
>JAANSP010003105.1:0-11784 GCA_036850745.1 Homidia socia
CTAACATAAACTCTAGAGAATAAAAAATTATGTCATTATGCCACACGTGCTAAATTAATGCATCTTCAACAATTACGTATTGTTACCAGAAACTAAGCTTTATAATTCAAAATATTTTTGAGTACTAAAAAGCGAAAGCGTACAAAATAAAACGTGCAAAACATTAAATAAACCTAAATTCCAAATTGAACATTACTTCTCATTTCTCTATATAACAAACTGGCAATTTTACACACAAGTGCATCATTGCGTGTACAACACGAGTACATTATGCATTTGGTTGCGTAGGTATAATAGGTTGATAAAATGATGTTCTCAAAGACCTTTTCAAAGGGCGTGTTGTGGTGGTTATCAACATGGTGACGTATGTGTCTTTAATAAAAAATCTTGTTTTACAAGTCATTGTAGTAAATTTTTTTAAATATTAAAAATAAAAATTCATTTACCCTTGCAATCACCCTAACACCATTAACAACAATCGCACCACCATAAATACAACCAAAGTAAAAAGAAGAGTTGAAAACTTGATGATGCACCGTAAAAAAACCAGTTAGTGCAACAATGCATTCATAATTTTTATGTTGCATTATTGTTATGAATCTTCATTTAATGCACAGTGATTGCCTGATTCACGATAATTCACCTAATAATCCCATCACATCACATAATCATCCAACCTATAACACTGAAATATTTTACCCTTTTTAAAAATGTTAAATTTAAATCAAATTTAGAAATGTCTTTCAATCATCAAAAAATAATCTGTATTTACCTACTTATCTGTATACTTAGGTACAGAGTTTTCAAAATGTTTTGCTCGGTTCAGTAATAATGACGATTTTTAAGTACTCACTACGTGTTCTATGGCGAATATGATTGGAAATTGTGAACTACTTAAATTATCATATTACCTATTATTATCTTGTTATATAGATATAACTTTTGAGTATCATTTCTGATCTCTACTGTCAGTGAATTATGAAAATATGAGTTGATGAAAAAAGAGAAGTTTTATTTTTTCCATTGCGTCCGTGCAAATTGGGAAGAAAGCGTGAGAAAGTGTCAGACAGAGCTTTGCACTTTCAGCATAACCAAACAGCATTTCATGATTCCTTTTCTGCAATACAATGAGTGTTTAATATTTGTTGCTAAATATAGTACACAGTTTTCAACAAACTACATATACTGCAGTGATTCCACATTACCAATATTATATGAAACAGTGACTGATACGATATGTTTTTATTGTGCTACTGCTGTTGATGATGAAGATGGCGATAATAATGATGACTAAGCGCTCAGTTTCAGTTTTTGTCAAAGTAGACATGTATGTAAAACAATTTTGTTTCTACCAACGCGACAGAGCTTAAAATATGTTCATGACATGGCACATGGATCTATGCATTAATACACAATCATCACAGAGAATCACTGAAAAGTGCGACAAAGATAATATATCTTTGTATCCTTTTTACCTTAAAGTAGCGATGGTAGCTGTAAGCACCTCAGGGATGCAATGAATTTTGTAGCAATATATGTAAGTTGTTAAATTAACATTTAAAATTCAAAGTATTCGCTACTTTATTTTGTCGTTGGAGGGGGTATTAATAATTTTTGCCTTCACATCCATCCCCATCCACACACTCCACACACACGTTGCTACATCATCATCATCCCACAAAACACCTTCAAAAAATCAGTAGCTGTAGAATCATCATCAACCCCCATCAATGGTGGTGCGTTTCCCATCCCATGTGTATGTATTTATGCATAAAGCACCTCAGGGATGCAATGAATTTTGTAGCAATATATGTAAGTTGTTAAATTAACATTTAAAATTCAAAGTGCTCGCTACTTTTATTTTGTCGTTGGAGGGGGTATTAATAATTTTTGCCTTCACATCCATCCCCATCTACACACTCCACACACACGTTGCTACATCATCATCATCCCACAAAACACCTTCAAAAAATCAGTAGCTGTAGAATCATCATCAACCCCCATCAATGGTGATGCATTTCCCATCCCATGTGTAAATATGTATGCATAAAAATTATCCTTACCTGTACATTGTTGTAAAGTTTAACTTAAACCTAAACAACTAACGAAATATCATAACCATCATCACCGCCACCACCAGACGAAAAGTTAAACCGCATTAATAGACGATTCTTGTCAGTGACAAGGCTCAGTTGGTCTTTGTTGCCTGCTAAGAAGGCTTGTCGTGGGACCTTAGTTGAATTTGGAGTAGCACTTTGAATTAAGAAGAGTAGAAAGTAATTCATAGATTGTGATATAGAAAGCAACCTATAGCCTGCTGGAAGAGAAAACGAGTTTTTTGCACTGTAATCAGTGCATTTAAAAGTTGTAGGGTAGATTTTAAGTTAAGGTGGGCTTTTAATACCAAATTTTAACAATGGAGCAGAATAGAAATTTGTAAAGTAAAAGTGAAAATCTGTACACGAATTTAAATATTTTTTTTATAAATTTTAAACCGTTCACAGGAGTTCGATCTAAGTCATTAGTTTTAAGATGGCCGATTCAAAGGTAAGTTGAAAGATTTTTATTTTTGCTATTCCATTTCAATATTTTGCATGCTGAAAATGATGTCATGACGAGAATCCGAAATCCGTGCATAATTAAACAAATTTTTAAGAATTTCAAGCTTAAAAATTAGGTACTTTGTACCTTTTTTATACTCATATGTGAAATGCTTAATTGTTTCGTGTTTCACACTATTATTTTTTCCGCGCATCTTCATTTTTTTCACATCATCATCGTAATTGTCAAGTCCTTGTCTGCACTGAAACAAAATTTAAAAAGTCCTCCATATTCATTTTCCAACATGTTTGGTGACAGGAACCACAAAGGTTTGTAGGCAACTAAAAATAGCAGCTTACTCATCGCTAATTTGAGGCTTACGCAACGCGAGTTTAATTTCTCTCAGAGTTTTATAGCAGCGCGTCTGTGAGATTGGATTTTTATTGCTCCATTCCAAACATTCAGTCTTTGCGGTTAGATCAAAATGTAGGCTTAGGGATAGACGATGGCGTTATGGTTACCTGAGCCCCTGCTGTGAAAACTGCGGTCTCTTCATTTGTGCTACCAATGTTCTTGCTGTCTGTATTTAGCTTTTAGTTTTTTACTGGTAAAGCGATAATTTCCCAAATTTTGAAATTGTAAATACACCTAAACCAAATAGCAATTAGGTTTCTATCAAGCAGTTTATAAAACAAGACATCTTGCGAAATCAGCAGAGGGCATGAAAATAAATAAACAAGCTTTATAAGGAAATTTTTAAAAAAATTTTGGATTTCCGTAATTTTTAGCATGAAATTTGTTTTTGATTGCAAAAGTTGAAGCAATTAGGATTTCAATTTTCAATGTGGGTTTGTTTGGTGTAGAAGGACTCATCTTCTGATGAATGCTTAAAGCTTGTTAAATCGTAACCGATTTTTCATTCAAAATCTTAACAGTGAGAAGATCTTGATACTTCCTGGTGCTTACTACTTGTTCTTCATGATCACAGATTTACTGTTTGAGTTGTCCTTGTTTCAAAAGTCCCTTGTACATTTTTGTATCGTTGATGGACCACCTATGGTATCCATACAACTTATTTTTGTCCGTCATACTGCGCGTATCCAAATAACTACTTCAGTAAATACTATTTTATGACATTCTTGACATGTGAATGACTCATAAATGATGATGACGGTGACAGCAGAAATCGGCGATGATAAATAAATTTTGTGACATGAAAAATCATAAAATTTTGTCTCACCGTGCTAACCTAAGATATCGCAAAACGCTTAATCGTATAGAAATCTTGAAAATCTTTGGAATAATAATGGAACATCACGGACTGATGACTATATATACTTTTGGGTAAAAGTAGAAATGCAATAATTGATAATAATGGCCCATTGTCCACTTCACTGTATACAATGTTTCTTTGACCACTTCACACACTGAGCATCAAGGTTAAAATAGCCCACCACAAAGTTAAGCTTTAATTTAGTTCATCCTTTATTCATTTCCAACTACGATTTTCGCTTCATTTCATTTTTTTCTCAAAAATATAGAAAAATCCTAGTAACTAAACTTGAGACAGAATATTATTTATGATTGAGATAGCTTAATCATCTTAATCTGTAGTCAATCAAAACTGGTGAGTGACGGCATTACCCATGTCATTAAAAATAATTTTTGCGGCCATGCATGTAAGAAAAAACTCTTCAGCAATTTTTCTTTTCAATTTATAGGCCAATTTCCAAACGACATTGAGTGTACAGCGTACAGCAGGTACCACCATGTGGGCAAATTATTTCATATTTTTCAGTCTGCCATCAAGATTATTAAAGGAGCTATCATATTTCCAAACATTACCTTGACAAAATTACAATTTGTAGCTCCATTACATGCCCTTCATTGTGGCGCTTCTGATTTTAAAATCACACATCAGTTTTCATATTAGCTCACCCAACCACAATATTTTGTAGTTCAACGGTAAGTCGAAAATGACCGCAGTGATGGAAATGGCTGTTTTAAAAATGTTGGGCATTATTACAAATTTTAAAAATTGTTTGCAGAAAATTGCTATAAATGACATAAGCACATTTTGTACACGTAGGTAGGTATGATATACATCGCATTTTAGATGATGACAAAAATCCAAAATTATTCTCCCTTGAAGAAATAAGTTCTGAATCTATATATCATGTAATCCTACACTTGGTGCGGTCGTGCGTGCCTTAACTTTTACCATGTCATTGCATTTTCACAAGTTAAGTACAAGCAACGCAGAGACCAGCTTCATCTCATCATCATTTCTCTATCCAACAGTCAGGTAGGCAATGCAGTCGTTGCAACGCTAGTATTACCACTTAACAGTAGTAGTTACCAAAGCAGCATCATTTTTATTATTACAACCATCATGTCAGCATAAATTCTTTTTAAGGTACCAGTTTTTGGCCCAATTTGCAGTGAGCCATGACAAAATATTCACAAGTTAAGTACAAGCACGCAGAGACCAACTTCATCTCATCATCATTTCTCTATCCAACAGTCAGGTAGGCAGTGCAGTCGTTGCAACGCTAGTATTACCACTTACCAGTAGTAGTTACCAAAGCAGCAGCATCATTTTTATTATTACAACCATCATGTCAGCGTAAATTCTTTTTAAGGTACCAGTTTTTGGCCCAATTTGCAGTGAGCCATGACAAAATTAGTTGAGCGATGTGATGTGAGCCTAATCAAAAACGCTGATAATCTATAAAAAATGTCTCTTTGTCTCTTACTGTTTTTATTGCATGCCTACTTCAGTTTACACAAAAAAGTCATCATTAGAGCAACAAACGTGAGTATTTAGGTGTATATTAAAAAGTACATGCCTAAGTGTACGTGATGTCAGAAGCAATTTAGGTAGAAAAATAATTCCAACAACTAGGTATTCCTCCCACTCACCTCAATCATCTATCCATATTATCCATGCATGCGCCAGCACCACCAAAAAAATCTCAGCTTGACAGTTACACATTATTATCATTCAACGCTGCAATGAACCTCTTTTGAAAATGTGCGACAGTGGTGGTGGTGGTGTATTCGCACGTTCTCAGCGTTTTGTTCTGAAAATAGTGTTGGAAGCTGTAAAAAAATTCGAAAGTTTGGTTAGTAAAATACAAAAAAAATATTATGAGGAGCAGAGAGCAGAAGAATGAGTGACGTACTCTGAACAATCAATTTATCATGCATGCTCATTGCACTTTCCATTTCACTTCTTTGTTGATAACAATAGTAAGCAATCATGACGTATTATGTCTAAGTTTAACAGTAGATAGCAAGCAGATTTATGAATTGAAATTTTGAAATGTAAATTTTTAAACAGTTTTATCATTTTATAAATATAAAAATGATAAAACTGTTTAAAAATTTATCAAAATTGCATGTTAATATAATTATATTAACATGCAATTTTGATAAATTTCAAGTAAATAACGTTTTTATGATGAGCGATAGTATTTATTGTCAAATTGGAAATCAGATCGAGAGTAAATGGTGCCTAATTTGTGTTATGTTGAGATTTGCAACTAGGTATTATTTCTTCCAACGACATGTAAAAAGTTATTGAAAATTATCAAGAGTTCTTGGTGAAATGGAAAGCAGGAAATAAGAAATGAAAGGAAATAAGCCGTAATAATATAAAATCTGGAAACAAGATGTGATATGATTGTTGCAGTTGGTCGACAAAGCACCGTGTTATTTGAACCTTAGTACTTCTGTAATGGCCTTTAATTTGAAACAACATTTATGTTATTCCCAAGCCAGAAAAGCAAATCACGTCGTGCGTGTGTATACCTAAACCCAGAATTAAAATGTCACACGCATCTAAATAAGGTGTCAGTGGTGTCACACAAAATCATGGCTGCAAGTAAATTAATTACACTTAATGTAAGGACTATTATTTCGGTTCATGCATTGCTCAAACTAGTAAAAATACGACCAAGTTATTTGAACTTTAATAGTTCTGTAATGGCCTTTAATTTGATACAACTTTTATACACATATTCCCAAGCCAGAAAAGCAAATCACGTCGTGCGTATGTACACCTAAACCCAGAATTAAAACGTCATACGCATCTAAATAAGGTGTCACATAAAATCATGGCTGCAAGTAAATTAATTACACTTAATGTAAGGACTATTATTTCGGTTCATACATTGCTCAAACTAGTAAAAATACGACCATGAAATTATAAGTTCGTTACAGTCAAACGGATGTCATTCTCACAGATTTAGCAATATATTTTATTTTCATCATCGTAAACATGTCACCACAAGCACCACCACAAACTTCATCATCATTTTACATTGCTCAAACTAGTAAAAATACGACCATGAAATTACAAGTTCGTTACAGTCAAACGGATGTCATTCTCACAGATTTAGCAATATATTTTATTTTCATCATCGTAAACATGTCACCACAATCACCACCACAAACTTCATCATCATTTTTACGTGCGCCTACAAAAATACAATTTTTTTGCCAAGAACCAATTTTACCAGCTACAGCTTTATTACTTACTACGGACACCAACCAGTCTTCAAACCAATCATTGTCAATTTGATATTGCTAGTATTTTGTCGTTCTCATTGCTAACGTGATCCTTCACCGCTGTCATCATCCCTAGCGTTCATGAGATTATGTAGGATATCCACTTCACCTCCACCCAGAAACCGCACCGTCACATTTTCTCAGCGCAGCTTTATAGGTTTCACGTATCTGCAACATTGCATCAAACCGTACTGTGTTGCTTCCATGCATTGCAGAAACTTGTTAAAATGACATGCGAAACGGTCCTTAAAACATTCGGTGCCCTTAAAGCTGACAACATGTTGTTGTGTTGGGTTGTCGGCCGCTGCAACGTCAAGTAGTAGAGAAGGAACTATGGAATTTTCAAAGTGAAATTTTCTCATCATCAGGCAGCATCGAAAAGTCAATGCTGTATATGTATGATCAGTCAACGGTGATGGATGATGACGTGATGAATAAAATAGTGATGATAGAAATTACCCTCCTCCAATGTACACTTAAATATGAATTGCTTAACTGGGATTTATTGGTATATATGCATGCACGCTGCATTTATTCTTTTTGTGAAAGAGGTTTCTATAAGGCGTATCAAAACTTGCAAATGCAAATGCAAATTGCATAAAAAAGTATGATATCTGGGATAATCAAATGTTGGGTGGGTGTTGTCGAGACGAAAAGAAAATTACAGTGATGATAACACAATTATAAATATATCAAAGTGCGACATTCAACAATACAAGCCATTGTACGAACTCAAAGTGATACTATAAGCTTATCATTGTTTTAAATGCATGTAGTTAGTTACGCCAGAACCAGGGAAGAGATTCGTTCAACTTTTGCAAAAAAATGAAAATATTAAGGCACATGGTTGTACCTACACCATTTACTTTAAAATTAGGTACTATATATAACTGCTTCCCATAGTATAGCAGCTTTTATGAAAGAATCAAGATTTTTTGTTCATAGAAAAAAGTGCCAATTTCCTGTTTTATTTGCTTGAATGCACTTTGATTCAGGTCATAAGGCGGATTTTTTATGCTTTTGTTTTACTTTAGACACTTGACTACTTGCCTGTGAAGCTTTTTAAATCGTTTAATTGTCTTACAGGCACAATTCCTGCCCCTTTTAGCCACAGTGGCGTCAGCAATTCTGCTTTCCAGTTCCGTTCACAGTTCACCCTCATCATCGTCATCAAGAGCCCCACCGCCGCAATTACCTCAGTATTACCCCACAAGTTCTCAGAGGCCCCCATCCTCATCTTACCCACCTTCAACGTCGTCATTAGCCCCAACATCTCCCGTTTACACCGCACAGAGAATACGCCCAAATTCCTACAACGAAGATTATGACGATCCTTACCCAGCATCTGCACAGTTGGGTACTGCAAGAACAACATCCGGGGTGGCTCGTGGCGATGAGGAGGAGGCTCCAGAAAATAGTGGATTTGTAGAACCAATAGACTTTAGCAGTTTACTGAAGGATGTTGGTAGTTCTCCAAAGGGAGTAGGACTAGATATTGGGGCAAGATAATACAAATCCTTTGTTTGCTAGCGAGTCAAAGGACACGTTTCAAGGATTTTTTGGATCCACCAAAAATCCTTTTGAGGAATTGAGCAGACTTAACACAGCTTCCTCAGATCAAGTAAGAAACAATTTTCTCTGTTTTGCGGACATACGTTTTACAGAAATTGACATGATGCATTCTGAAAATACATTTTTATGAAACTTATTAGAACTCGAGACGCCAGAATGGAGAAGAGGACAATGTTGGATTTGTTGATCCAAACGTCCAATTTAGAAGCCTTTTCGATTCAGCAGGACCGTCTGCATCGTCCACAGGATTTAGACCTCAAGACTTTTTAGGTTCCAAGGTATGCTCATATGGCCTATAATACGTAATTACGTAAATATAGCATTTTCTATAATTAAAAGGCCCTTTTATGCATTCTACTTTGCTCGGCCATAAAATACTGCTATTAATCCAAAAAAATACTAGAGTGAAAACATTGGTTCGGATCCTTCAAAGGGTTCCCAAACGAGGGCGTATCCATCTTTCACGTACAGCGGACGACAGGATGGAGGAGGAGATCGTGAGGACAGTGATCGCGATGACTACTACGGAGGAGGAGGAGGAGGCGGTAGAGGAGGAGACGGTGGCGGTAGACCAAGCAGGTACAGATCTGTTTACAGACAAGTTGGTGATGGCGGTGGTGGTAATAACTACTACCCCAACACAGGCGACAGCAATCCAGACTACTACGCAAGTCCTGGTGCTGGTGGCCCTGGGCCTTATGATGATTATGACAGGGTTTCCAATAATAGTCCCCCAGATTCATATGATGATGACAGCAGTGGTGGGGGTCCTGGTCCTAGTTCCGGCAACTACTATTCAAATTCACCAGGTCGCAGCGGTAGGGGAGATGGAAGCTATGAAAGGGCTACACCTAGATACTCGCATGCAGCTCAGGAGACTAGCAATTCTCCACAGACGAAACCAAGAGCTGCAGAGTCAAAGAACCCAAGATGCAAAAAGGTACTTAAAAGCAGCCGTAGCATAAAGCTGTAAAAGTGTCTCGTAATTAACTTTTAACAATTCCTTCACCAGGTGGAAAAGTCAGTAGACTACAGTGATGACCACGCTTCCTTCACCGACCCCGAACCAGACTATGATCCTTCCACCTACCAAAGCCGTTACAAACGTCAAACTAGGCAACGAGGTGGTCGTGGTGGTGGTGGAGGATCAAAGCGCCCAATGACCTGTTACGTCTGCGAAGACGAGCATGGCCGTTACGCAGAAAAATGCTCCTACGACTCGAAAGGAAGCCCGAGCAATAATGGAAATAACTATTTCCATTCCGAGTCTAGCTCTTATAGTGATAACGGACGTCGTCCTAACAATAATGGGTAAAACTTGAAAAAAAGAAAATCCCATGAAAATCTTCAAACTATTGTTTCATCTTTACTTTTTACTTAATCATTCGTTCTTAACAAAGTCATCAACAAAGTTAAATTTATCTCAAGAACCGTTTATTACTTGTATATTATTATCTTTATGCCCATTTACAAAAAACTAGAAACTACTCGTAAAATTTCACGATGCTACTATACTACTATGAATGATTGCTATGACATTTTTTACGATTTTTACAAATATTTACTGATTTATTATTAGTTGGACAAGCAGGTAACAAAATATCTCATTGTGAAATGATTTATACAAAATTTACACAAAAAACACAAACGTTTCCTTGTACTATTCTTGAAAGTTTCCGAAACTCTATATATATTTGCATACTGTATCGTTTGATGAGGAAGTCTTACTGCGATAAAATATTATAAGAAATTTATTAAAGTTTGTTAGGTGACTAGGTGCTGAGTAATTTGCTGTGTATCATGCCTAGAAATATTTTAAAATTAATGTAAGATCAGTAACAAAAAACAATTCTACAAAACAATAATAAAAACACTAATCGTACATAAAACAAACATACTACACACCTACACCACAAAACAAACATTCGCCACAAATTCTCACATTTTTTAACCATCAATCATTCACACACCACAAGTTTGCACAAACATATTACACTTTGTGTTGGATCGAATTCATATACACGTTCGCATGCCAAAAATTGGACGCAAAATGAATTACTCGGACTTGAAGGACAAACAGGAAAACCCGTAACAAACTGGATGACTGGACTATGATCAGACATTAAATTTTACGTGGATTATAGTGTCTAAGAAACCAGTTAAAAATTTGCTGTAGGGGCGGTGGTGGAAGTGGCAGTTCCAAAGAACGCTCCCGGAGAAATCCTGGCGGAAACAGACAACGTTCCTCCTACACCTCCAGTGACCATGAAAGCGCAGAAAGCACTACAAAACCGGTAAAAGCCATAGCTCCAAAAAATCTACCGGAAGTTGCCGAGAGTGAGCCCAAAGTAATTGACAAGAGACAAGCCGGTGGCTTTGATGACGATTTTGGGGATAATTCAAACCGTCACCATGGTGGAGATGATAGAGATCCGTATGACGCCAGCACAGGATCTTATCGTCGTCCAACTGGATACGAGGGACCCCCGCTAAGTTCTATCGGAGGAGCTGCAACAAATAGGGGTGGTGGCGGTGGGGGATATCATGGTGGAGGTCGCGGCGGTTATCATGGTGGTGGAGGCTACCATGGTGGGGGTGGTGGAGGAGGCGGTGGAAGAGGTGGTGGCAGAGGAAACGATGGTTATGATAGTGATTTTAACTTTGGAGGGTCTGATTATGAAAGAGAGGCTGCACAGGCTACTAGGGAATATGATTTTTCCATACCTCGTGAATTTGACCCAGATGTCCAATTAAGACCGCAAGGTGTTGGTGGAGGATCCAGAGGTGGAGGGGGTGGAGGGGGTGGAGGAGGTGGTGGTAGTCCTCATGGAAATCATGGTGGTGGTTCTCAAAGACATCATAGTGGAGGTCCACCCCATGGTGGTGATGGTGGTCCTCACGGCAGTAGTAACTCCTTCCAACCTCAATACTACCATAATCCTAACCGTCGAGGTGGTCCTCAGCAAAGCACGAGCTCCAGCAATAGACGTGAATCTTTGGATGACTTTGATATTGGCTATAATGATTACATTAAAGCAAACTTTCCCGAAGCTCTCAATAGTCCCAGTTTCGGAAGTGGCTCCACTCCGAGCTATTCTT
>JAANSP010003106.1:0-11783 GCA_036850745.1 Homidia socia
ACCCAATTGGACATATACCTTTTCAAAGGATGTCGGAGATTCTCACTAGCCACAAAGACGAGAATAAACGTAAAAATGTGGCGTATACAAAATCGATTGTACCTGTGGATTTAGCTACATTGGACAAACAGGAGATTTAGAACAACGAATGAAACAACACAAACAACACACAAAACACGGTGACATTGATCAAACTGAAGGTACCAACGGAAATTATGAAATTTTGTGGGACAAAGTCGAATTACTGACCCAAGAGGATAGACTATACCACCGAATTGTCAAGGAGTCTGTACACATTCAAAAGGCCCAACGTGATGGAGTCCCGCTGATGAACATGAAAAATGAGGTCCCAAGCAAAAAACTTCCCGTTTGTTACAATGAAATTTTAGACCAGTTACATTGAAGACAAGGCTATGAATACTAACATTAATTATTTAATATGTATGCCTAACATCAATCATTTTTTCATAATTTTAGAAAGCAAGACATACGTTTTTAATTTTCATTTGTTCATTATTATTACCCCTGATGAGGATCTGAGTACGCAGGTCGAAACGTTGGGTCGCTTTTATAAAATAAAAGTTTTGATATAAACGCTCGTTGTAAAGTTTCCTAAAATATTTATTCATTCATAAAAATATAACAGTCTTTTTACATTTTTACCTTGTAAAAAAATTTCTCGGTTTGCTAATACAAGCTGACTTGTTGGAGTGTGGCTGGTGTTTCCACCAAAACTTCAAATCTCTGTAAGTTTTCCTAACATGCATACCTTCTCTTTTGTACCTTTTAACAGCCTTACATAAGGAGCACCAATTATCATGCATTGTCTCCCAATCCTTTTGAAGCTTGTACTTGCTCCTCCACTAGAAAATATTTTGCATACGCATCTGAATTCTCATCCAAATGCTTAAGATATTTCATGAGATCTTGCGCAGAGCTAAAGTCTCTGGCGTTTATATAGCTATCTGGCGGAGCTTCTAATTGGTAGTTTCCATCACCGTATGTGACAGGCACTATCCCCAATTCAAGTGCCCTCCAAAACTTTTCTGTTATGTACTCCGTACATAACGAGTTTTCAAACGCCATAAAAAATTTGTACTCTTTTGCAAATTTCTGCCAAAAATCAGTACAATTTGCCCATCGCCCACAAGTGGGCTCACCACAACCACCAAACAGGTCCACTCGAATTCCAGTTTCATTCATTTGGGTAATTAGTTGTTCCCGCAAAGAGTCAGTAGTGCAATGTGAGATTACGCCAAATATCAGCTCACTCTTTCCTGATATCCACTCGTCCAAGTGTACATTTCCTATGAATTTTAGATCTGAAATAAATTTCACTTGTAACTGAATACTGAAAACGAACTATTCAAAAAGAACGAATGCAATGCTTACCTTCAGCTTCAATTATTTCAGAACGCTTTACAATTTTGGCGTAAGGTGACCAAATATCCGAGTCCCTTCGGTATGTCATGGTCCAATTTATAACATTCTGGAGCGAGTCTCTCCAGCTTGACATTGAAGGAGATTCCCTGATTTCCGTAACCCAAATCTGTTCCGGTTTACGGTGAGAAATTTGTGGCAACTCGGATCTGTAAGAATTTAAAAACTGCACTATCGATAGCCAAAAATTTCTAGAAAAAGTCTATCTCGCTTACAATTTGAACCCGGTGTTGTACATGACAAACGCAATGGCGTCTGCATCCACAACCTTTTCCTCTTTGTAGGTCATAAAAAACTCGCAGTGCCCAAGTTCATCATCATTGTCGTCTGCAAAATTGTATACATCCTTTTCGTCCAATTGGATATCTCTACAAACACTATTTTGTCCCTTATTCATTTCGGTAGCATATCTCTGAACTTGCCCCAGTTTTCCTTTATTGGACCAGTTTTTTGCCGCGTCTACCAAATTACCCGTCCAAAGGGCAATCCTAATGGGCTTACTATCCTTTTGGGAGCGTCTTAAATACCGATCGAAACTAACTTCCAGTTAAATTAAAATACATACTTTGCAGTTTAATTAAAATGATGGAAAAACTACAACAGTTCATTTTAGCTTACCTTAATGGGGCATCAAACGACGCTGAGTAAAATGCCATGTAAAACATAAAAAAGACAATGGATAAAAAATAAACACATTTATGCAAGGATTGCATTTTAACCAAAGTTCGTTATAAATGCAACTCTATTTTAACAGATGTTAGCAGCTGTTTGTTGTTTGGTTGTCATAAATATTTAACGTTACTAACGCTAACCGCTTTCTGAACTGATAAGCATAACTTAATTATCATTCTTGAATGTATTGTACTCATGCTGAGAAGCTGAGGTGTGAAAGCCTGTACCTACTTTTACAAAAGCCGTTTGAAGTCAAATGACGTTAAAATGAATGGTTTTACAAAATGTTGTGTGTTAAAGAGATAGAATGATGCCCGAAATACGTTTCTGTTGATGTCATATACTTTTATCTGTTGTGATCGCTTTCAATATTCCCTTCATACAGCATATTGCTTCCATTACCAGCGATGAAAATGGTTGCATGTTTAGCTTGGTTTGATGATGTGCCCACCCTATTTTAAGCTACCAAATAGTTTATTGATATGAAGTGTAACGAACGTTTTCCGGCTATATGCTGAAGTCTCTTCAACAAAATTTCCTGTTTGTATCGAATCTATGCTTGATGTATCATCATCATCAAACCAAATGCGAACTTTAGCTTTTACCATTTTGCCGTTCTTTTCATACGCGGCTTCGTTCTCATTTCATCATAAGTGTGCTCTTCTACTTCTAATATTTACATAAAGATAACACTTCAAAAAGATAACTGAGAACAACAATGCCAACATAAAAATGTAACAATACTTTATGGTTCGTCGCATCAAATTTTATTTTACTTTCGGCGAATCATGCAGTAAGTGAATGACACACTTTTTAACGAATTCATGTCATCCAGCTGAATGGTTGGCGTGCAAGAATGACTACATGTAGGTCTGGAAGTGTGAACTGCTGGACATTTTCCATATGAAGAAAAGCAAAAGGGAAGAATTTTACGACCAGATTATGTTACTTAAAATATTGTTTCACCCAATCTATACCATAAATACAATTTTGCTTAATTCACTGTAGTCATTTAATTTAAAATATACTCACCTTCTCACAACGTTCAACAGAATATTCAATGCAAAAATTGTTCCTATAAAATTATGACTAAATTAAGCCATTTGGATTTATTTGTGCCAATTAATCGGCGAGCCATCCTAAAAACTGTTTACCTTTGAATGAATACATTGTCAGATAAACAAACACATTGTAAATGATAGGAGATAGCTTTCTGCCGAATTTATGTAACCCAATAACCATACTGCCTAAATGCATACAAGTTATTTGTCACCTATTCTATAGCAGTATGCTTTGGTTGTAAACATGGAAATTGGAAAGGAGAAATGGATCACAATTTATTTTTTGGCCTGCGTACTTGTGACATTTTACGTTGTTCATTTAATCAGGAAACCCTCCCAAAATGTTCCCAAAGCTAGAATAAACATAATTACTAACGCTATTTATTATCAAAATGTTACAGAGTGCCAGTGCTCTAGAAAGTTTATGTATCAACCATATAAGAAAGCAGATGACTCTGGAAAATTTCCTGGAAGGTATGCACGAGCAATTGTGAAAGTATTATTATATTGATTTACGTTTTAAGCAGCTAATTTCTGTTTTTATTTATGACATTTAGATTTAACTCCAGCTGTAGTGATGAAGGCACGTTTTACCAAGCTGGGCAAAATGTTGTCTCGTTTGCAATGTACGTCAGTCAAAAGCCAGGAGACAAACGAGAGCCATATTACATTGAAGGGCTAAAGCAAAATCTACAGGAAATGCGCAAGTTTTATCCACAATACTCCCTTAGACTTTATACAAACGTCCCCTTGAAAAACGAAACGTATTGTAACCTAATTTGCGACAATACTGATCTCTTTTGGTGCAATATACAAGCTACTCCAAGTCATGGGGATTTATCTGGAATGGTGTTCCGAACATGGAGATTTATTGTTTTAGGCGATCCAACTGTAGATCTGTTTCTTTCCAGAGATCTTGACTCGCTAATTTCAGCTCGAGAAGTTGCAGTGGTTCAAGATTGGCTAAAGAAAGGGGACAAGGCTATAAGTCTCATGCGAGACAGAAGACTTGGGCATAACGAACCGATTCTAGCTGGAATGTGGGAAGCGAGAAATAGTATGCTCGGAATGGTAAATGCAAGCAGTCTCAGAGAAGAAATAATTAGTTTGAGTAAAATGGAAAAGGAGCACAAATATAGAAGCTCAGACCAAAGTATTTTGGACAGGGTTATATTTTACCCAAGAGCTAACGACATTGTTGCATATGACAGTTATCACTGTGTCAAGTGGGGAAATTTTACCACGGTAAGACCTTATCCTACACAACGGGGTGATCCCTGTAGGGATTTTGTTGGAAATCAGGTGGATTTTGTGAACGGGGGCGGAAGATGGAATTACAGTAGAAATGTATGTCCTGTAGAGTGTAGACCCGTATTTGGTAAAGATTGGACTTATTGTTAATGTAGATTTTTATGCGTAAAATTCGAGGAGAATAAAAATATTTTATTATGAATATATAATTCACAGATTCTACCTGAAACATAAATGCTTACAAATATTTTTTTTTGCATTTTTGCAGAATCATTTTTATACCAATAACTGTAATGACATGGTGATTGCAGCAAAAATCCGATAGATTATCAAAAGGATTTAGGGAAGATTCATTCGTTATTCTCATTTTATGTCTGTCTGTCTTATGTTCTCTCATCAGCATGAATTAAATACTAATCATTATTTGTCGATAATTTTAACAAGTTAATGACTGAGAGTTTTACAACTGATCACCGCACAGTATCAGTCGTAAATGTATAAGTTTTTAACAGTTTATTGCATTCATTGGCCAATTTTGTTAAATGCAATATTTTTTCCAAACTTTGATCCGACAAAACCAACCTTTTTGGTAAAAGGCAAAAACTATTTTGCGTAATGGTATCAATTGAGTGGTGAGCAACATATGCTCATCAACAAATGTAATTTAACAACTCATTGCAAAGAGAAAGATAACGCTTGTCATAACCGCGATAAAACATATATGATGAATCAGGATTCCTGATTCAGGAAACAGCATGCGTGAACTCACTGCCTTAACATCAGAATGGAGACAAAACATCATAGAGCCGGTTATTTTAGTCTCCAAATGTTATAAATAAAACCACCGAAATCTCCTCTCACTGTTCACATTTTTTACCAATTAGCGTGCTTAAATTTTTTTTCAAAATGACACGATCTCTTACAGCGTTGTGCCAACCTATTCCTCTAAATACCTGGCAGTTACTAGGATGTTGCATCTTTATTTCTACGTATTTAATTTACATAACCTCTTTTCCTTCAAAATGGAGTATTGTTTTTAATGAAAACATTAATCGGTTGTTGGACAACAACCTGGAATATTTACAAAAGGATTGGCAAGACGTTGGAAATCCTCATTTTAAGTTTTGGGTGTACTCTGCTTATGAATTTGGGGACGGGCAAGTGGTTGTTCTTGGGACTCCAAGCCCATTTGAGTCAAAGTCTGAAACCAATCTCGTCCGCTGCTCGTTTTACTGGCTAGATAACCCCAACAATTATACTACAAAAAATAACCAAGTCACAACCATAGCAAAAATTGAAATGATGAAAGGGTGGAATGTTAAATGGGCTGGAACATTTATCCGGTGTCCACTACCGAACTCAAGCGGTACACCACCAACTTTTGTCTCGATTTTCCTTAAAAATCAAACAGAGAGTTCAGTCCAACTCCCAATCAATTACAGAATTTAACATGAAAATTATCAGTTTAAATTCTCAGTGTGTGTGCTTCCGCTATGTGGATACAACGAAGTGTTTCATTTTCTCGAGTGGTTGGAATTTTACAAGATGATGGGAGTTCAGCAGTTTACATTTTACAACAGAAGCATTGGACCTCAAACAAGCTGCATTCTAAATCATTTGAAAGAAGAGCCATCTAGCTTAGCAATAACCGTGCAAGTAAATCCTTGGCATGGTTACCCACAGGAAAACGACGCTGACATTCGATTCGGCGTTGGGCTAAGTGCCGGGACAAATGCATGCTTGTACAGTCACAAGGGCGTTTCCAAATACATGATATTTTTGGATGTGGATGAGCTAATTGTGCCTCTGCAGGGAATTCAGAATTATCACAAGTTATTGGAGTACCTTGAAGAAAATGCCACCTCAAACAGTAGATACGGAGGGTTTACTTTTCGGAATGGCTTTTATTTTAAAAGTCGTGACAACGACCCTCAACTTCTTGAACGGTGTTCAGGGTTACGAAACAATGCTAATCAGTTTCATGCCTGCCAACAGCTGTGGACCATGGCCTATTTCCAGAGGGAACCTCTAAACGATTGGGGAAGCCGATCAAAATACATAGCGGTTCCGGACGGTGTGAGACATGGAGGTAATCACTATGTTATTCAATTTGAGCGGGGTTGGAAGGAAATGAAAACAAGTGAAAACGTGGCATTTTCCAGGCACTACCGAAACCCTACCTCCAAAAACGTTGCAACAAATTATTCAGTAGAGCGAATGCCGCTGGAAATGGGAATACAACTGTCAGAAAATGTGGCTCAGAGTGTAGACTATTTTATGAAAATTTGTAATATTAGTGCTGTTGATATGTACCAATAAAATTTTAAAGGTATTAAGTAACCAAATTACACAAATGCATGTCCTAGATTGCGAAAGTAGGTTTTTTAACATTACAGAAAACAAATTCTATTCATCTTGGCTGTTCACTTTGTTGCCTTCATTATATTGACGATACTGCCATTCAAATATAAAGACCATAGATCATATTGAAATTTTCATTTCATTTTCATTTTATTCGAAAAAAATTTAAAATCATAGCCAGATGAGCTTACAATATACTTTGCATGATTCTATCGTTCAAAAGAAAATTTGCGTAAGCGTATTGACATGGTGACTGAAGCAAAAATCTGATAAAGGTAAAACAGTAATGAAAAACAGCTCCTACAATCAGCCTTTTTTACTTATTTTAGTACGGGAATCAGGCACTAACTAGTTCATTGCCAGATTAACTTCAATGGAATTAGTGGAATGAGGAAAATTTTTCGTTTATATTTTAAATTTGGTTAGGTATCTTATTCGGAGAGATATTGACAAAATATAGAAAAAACGTGAGAACGTTCGTGTGGCGGAACCGTCAGCGCCAGCAAACAGAAAAAAACAGAAGACAATACTTCAAAAATATGGGATCGCTGTTGAAAAACGTAGGAATGTGAACCGACAAACAAAAAAGGACCAATATGACCGCATTTCAGTTAAAAAAGTCAAAAACTGTAAAACTTTACAACAGCTGTAAATACTATCGCTTTCTGCATGTTCTCTACATATAATTATGGTTTCACAAAATGTTCATAAACAATAGTGGTTGCGTTGATTGGTTATAGTAACCTGATCAGGGATTATCAGTTGTTGATTACAAAGACTGGATTAGAAACAACTTACTCTATTGTACTATAAACAACCTATTAGATTGCAATGCAATATATTTTGTAAATGATTACGAAAAATGAAGTAAAAAATCACATGTAGTCTTAATCTGAAATTCCCGATATAAAGTTAAAAATAAATTTTGGTTCAGTTCAGTTAAGTATTTTAAGTATTTAAAAGACACACCGCAGTTGCGAATTTCATTTTAGCACTTAGCAATCATGTATCATCATCCTAAAACGAAATTTAGAGATTGTTTGTTGAGATAAAGAGGCCCCCTAAGATTATTGGTAAACCCTTAAGAATCATGGGTCACTCTTAGGAATCATGGGTCACCCTTAAGAATCATGGATCACCCTTAAGAATCTTGCGTCATCCTTAAGAATCATGGATCTTCTTTAGTAAATACCTAAATTCTCGCTCTGTAGCAATGCCGATAGTTTTTGTGACGTCAAAAGTTACTATTATCTTCCCTTGACAGTCTCTGAGCTTAAAGCTGTGCCGGTTTTCTTCACTAATTAATCTAGTTTTTGTTTTATTCTTTTAGTTCTAATCATTGCTTTCAAAACACTCTAAATATGGCTTTCCTCAAGGCTCGCATGACATTATCTAAAACTTATCAGTACATTAGTGCATCTTTTTTTAAGAACTAAATCTGTAACTAAATCGAAATAACACTGAACTTGCGGACATAAATCACCAAAATATGCATATTGACCTCAAAAGTATTAATTAATATTAATAAATTTTCTGAGTGTTGACATAGCATTTTCCAAGATTTTCGGTGTAAACACGTTGTTTATATAGCACTACAGAATGTCAACATTTTTGGCTTCATGTCGATAGCTCTAACCGTCTCGTCCCACCGTCCGTCGGAAAGTTTTAGTATGAGTTTTCCTCATGCTGCCATAACATTTTCCAGAATTTTCGGTGTAAGCAGGAGTAAAGAGCATCACAGGATGTCAATACTTTTGATTTCATGACGATAGCTCCATTTGTCGTGTCACAAATTCCGTTGGTAGATTTTACCCCTACGATGAAATGCATGTAGTCTTCTTGATAAGCAATGTACATTGCTAATCCAGTTACGATCGCAGTGCACTCCGCGCTCTCAGATTAAGACTCAAAAATGGAAGATATTAAGTGAAAATGCAATCGGTTTTTTTAAATTCTTCGTCAAAGCCCAGAAAACTTGTAATTTTGATAATTTTGTGATAAATTATATAGAAATAAATCAAACGATCGGAAAGCATTTTGTAAACCCCAAATTTATAGCCAAGGATCCCAATCACTAGCGTACGCAAACTTGAGGTCTGGGAGGAGCAAGCTTAGAACTAGGCTTCAAAAATGTATATCTTTCGACCTCAACGCAACAAATTCACCTTTTCTGCCCAAAATGTATCTACTGGAAATTTTCTCTTAATTTTGATGCAAATATATGCAAGTGTATACACTTAAGAGCGCAGCGAGGCAAAAATTTTGTAATTGCCATGCTTTTGAGTCTATTAAAAAGGCCGGAATTTTGCACAAAACTATAAAAAAGTATTTAATAAAATTGCCTCAGATATGTAATGTAATGTAAACAGATTTGTAAAGATGAATTAGAGCAAAAAAGAATTTAGAAAATGATTTTAGTTAAATAATATATGATACGATTGATGAGTCCGCCAGCGAAGCGAGCAAAACACCTGACTTTTAAGATAACAATATGTGTAGAAACTGTAGTTTTAGCTCTTACTTTTATAATTAATTTTTTAACTTCGGGCCTTTGGGGGGGCAATTGCTCCCCCTTGCGTACGCCAGTGCTCCCCATCGCCATTTTTATGAACTGTAGTAAATTTCAAAATTACTAAAGTACTTTCTTCACGGTGAAAAATTGGAATGGAAAGAATAATGAAGTGTTCCCCTTAAATTAAAGCTGAAGAAGTGTGGTTTAAATTGTTGCATTTTCGTTTGAAATCAATTGTTACTTTTTGTTAGAAAAATAATTTTTCTCACTTATTATCATGTTTCAATAACCTGAAAAAATAGGAATTAAGGGATGATGGAAAAAGAATGGAAGAAAATAAGTCGAACAAGAAATCTACCAAAAATAAAATCTGATAGTTTTCAAAAATTTATTAGTTTTTTCCTAGTATGAAATTGAACTTGTCCTAGTCTAAGTGTTTGCAGTAAATGCTCGTGCTAACTTTTTTAAATTATGGTAATTGTGAAATTGCCTATTACGATAAAATTTATAGTCTGATTTCTGCTGGTGTTTGAATGAGTCTTTCCATAAATATGTATCCAAAGATCCGTAACATTGATTCGATACCTTTTTCGGATCCGCACGAAAGTGGTATTTTACCGGTTGAATCACGTCCTTGTAGAAATCTCCCGATAAGATGTCAAACTAAAAAAGAGAAAAAATGTCAAATTCCTTTTGGAAACAAGCATTTGCAGCACTTACCTTCTTATAGTGATTCCAAATGGTTCGGAACAAGCCACCACTTTTGATTGTTCTACTGGTGCCGTGTACAGCTTGTATTCCCTCCTCGTTTGTTTCAGCTCCCGTGCATTCAAACGTTTTGTCGCAATCGCCATGGAGAAAGTTAAAGGTGCAGTCAAGTCGGTGAAGCAACTCGGGATTGTAGTAAAGGAGAATGTTAAGTACTTTTTGGTCGTTTACCCCAGTAATACGTTTGTAGTCGTTGAACAACCGTACGTATCTTTCTTCCCAATCGTACTCTCTCATTCTCGTCAGGTTCATTAGCATTACGCCAGAATTTACTCCTTTTGTCGGAACGTACGGTACTCCTTGTAAACAGTAAAAAGTATGTCATGTTTTGAGAATATAACATGTTACCAGTAATTAAAACTAAATACCTTCAAATTGTGCTTCTATTTGGTAGTTATAGTTCGAATTTTCAGGCTCGTAGTTCGTCGCGACCGCAACAAGTTGACGAACACTCATTGAGGAAAGGGCCTGCCAGTATTTGTAAATGTTTCCTGTGACCATGACGTCACCGTCAAAGTAAATAATAGAATCCACTTGCGGAAGTGCTGACTAAAAATTCAAATTGGGTATTTAATGAGGTCACTATTATTAAAATTCACAATCATGCTTAAATCAACTTATTTGGCAGTACAGGAAAAAACATTCTTGTGTAGCCACAGCGGTACCGTTTATCATATATCATTTGCCGTCTATACTTTTCTGGAACAGGCTCCACGGCAGAAAAGAAAAAGAAGCTGAGTTTTGGGCTACTGATAGAACCATCCAAGAATATCTAAACACAAATGATTTAGAAAATGTAATCTAGGTCAGAAATACTAAAGTGACCAGTTTCAAAATTTGAAATTCAGTTTACTTTCACAAAGTGAAATTAGTAAATAAGATGTGCATGGTTTGAAATTAGTTTTGTGAATTTTATGTCGTGTTTTTAGTTTACACGCCTCCAAAACAGTGTTTTCCTTGAAATTTTTTATTCAAGTAAATATATTATAGTGTAATCAAATTTTGCAATATATAGCAGTGTTAAGTGGAAATTTATAACGTTCGTGTCTTTAAATCTTCAGAGGAGCTACAAAAAATCTTAGACTGGCCATGAAAAACTACAGTGTTATTGTTTTCTGATATGAGCTTGTAAACACGAGGGATGAAACTAACTAAAATGAATTCATAAGTTTCTACTTACATTTATTTCATCATTTTTCATTAACAAAAATTACTGATTTTTTTGATAATTTGAAAACCTATCATCAAATAAAAATGACAGTTATGTGTGAAATTCACAAATAGTCCAATTTTGATCTAGAAAGAGGAACCCATTTAAGATTGAAAATTTCAAAATGATTCTTTTTTAAATAAATAAAGTATTTAGTTAAACATTTTTGCGACATCGACAAGAAACCTACATTGCCCGTTAAATTTTACTTGCAAAAGCCGTTAATCATTTGTGCCTCTAATTACGTAGTTGAGTTGTACTAATTTTTAAATAATTGAAATGTTAATTAACTAGGTTTGTTTTTCACCTGGAATGCGTTTGCAAGGACTTGTCTATGTTCAAAGTGCTCCAAAAATATATAAGCGTCAACATCAGTCACAGCGTATGTCTATGCTGAGATTAGTAGTGATTTGATGAGTACTTCTGTATTATTCAACATCTCGTAATCCTTAGTATGCGTACTACAACTTACTGTTGCGAACACTATTTTCTTTGTACTTTCACTAAC
>JAANSP010003107.1:0-11783 GCA_036850745.1 Homidia socia
TGTACGCAAGTGATTTTCCTACCACGAAAGGTATGTTGGGTATGGTGACCAAATCCTGTTCAGTGTTATTTCCAGACTTTTTCGGGTCAAAAAAGAATGTCTTTGCCTCCTTGTACTTAACCGTATTTTCCCCGTCCTCCTGTTTTATGTCTAGCTTTATACGTGTCTGTCTGTAACTATAACCAGAGCACCAACAGGCTGTACGGTCTAAATACCTTCTAGGTTATAAAAATTGCAAGTCGCTTTAGGATTATTAAAAAAAATTTACACGTAAGGGCCTTTCTCTTGAAAAACTGGCTGCAGTCCACTTTCCACCTCATCCGGATTGGTTACGCTTTGAATGTAAAAGCTGAGGTAAACTGGGATTGGTGTCTCTTTCCACTTGTTCCACGTGTCTGTTCCCTCCACCAGCCTGATTTGCTTCAAAATTTCCGAATGAATTATATTTGGAAATATGACCCATCCAAACACAAAACTCAGCACTGCCAAAAGCAGTCCCGGCAGTGAAAACAATAGCAGCGCTACATATTTATTCATTTTTTTCTAAAAAATTGCTATCGTTGTTCCTGTAATAATTTTGTTTTTCTGCTACTGATCTCTGTTGTTCCATTACAACACTTTTGTTCTCACTGTTAACAAGGCAAGTGGGAAACAAAATGAAAGTGCATGTTAATTAAAGTTATCTGTGTCAAGGTTGCTAGTAAATGTGTCTTTCTTGAATTAAATCCCATTTCCGCTTTTGATTGACAAGAGAGACACTCCAGACGACAATGAATCATCCGTCAACAGTATGTTGACTTGACACAGAAAGATGTTGTACGTTATCTCAATGTGCCCCAACAATCCATTCCACTGATTCAGTCTTAAGCTATGAAGAAAAACCTTAAAACCTACCTACCCGCAACCTATATCGCTTATAAAACTGGGTAAAGTTTGTTTATAATTAATGATAATACAAATTAGTTGGCTACATGCACCTATTCCTCTTACTGATATAACAAAATAAACTCTTGTCAGCAAGCGACTCTGACCTTCCTCCTCTGGAACCAAAACTACATGCAACTTGGTAGGCAACAAGCATTTCAGACAAAGGTTGAGCAAGTGTTTACAAATTAGCTGATATTATCATCAATGACATGCATGTCTTTATTGTCTTTTTACATTGTTAGGTGTCTAATATTTTGTTTCTGCTCTTTTTGCGCGTCGGAACGGTGTTGGAATGCATGGTGAAGCCACACACTGGGCAGAAACTATTTTTTAACATTTTATAATTAACCTAATTAGTCAATGTGTGCTCATCCACCTTTTTGTTTGTAACATGTTAAAAAATAGATACAAAATTAAAATGTTATAATCACTTACAATAATGTGACGTAATGGTCAAAAGTAATGGTCAAAAGTGTTACGTATACTTATATTATGTTCGCGTTCGCACTTCGCAGCATTCAAGGACATGCTAGTATATAAATTTGAGGTAACAAGTTGCTTCATAAGAATGAATGCAATGCAAGTTAAGAAAGCAATTGTGAGTGGCACGCACTGGATAGGACTGCACTGGGGTCTGGCGAATTTCATTGAACGATATGCTAGACAATGACAAACAGTTTTCATTGTTTTAATGGAGCTGACTTGTAAAATGAGAAGCATTATTTTTAGTAATCTTTAGATTTGTATAATTCATTGTTGCTTCATTTTCTACTTGCATCGCAGAAAAGTGGAGAACGACGAACATTGTATATGAACCTCAAAATTTATATCGATTGACTCGATTAATCCCCCAGGGTGGGGAATCCTCCATCTTGGAGACTTGAATAAAGCCATATTCTCAATCAGCGAAACTTCTATCAAGAGCTCTACTCTTTCAAAATGGGACCTAAGGCAAGCGGAAAGGCTTTGAAGAGGAAGAGACATGGACAATTTCATCTTTTTAGCACCCGTTGATGATTCCAGCTTGGTAAAAATACTCTCCGCTCCTGAGATCCGACTAGATCTCAAATATGAATAAGTCATCATGCCACATTCAAAATTACATTGTGCATGTTTTGTCAAAATGTTGAAGAGGAAATGGAAATAGATTTGGTGCTACTGAACTACACCAAGTATTACTACTACAGCTTCGTCACTAGAGACATGATGGGGTACAGGCTCTGTGTTGTAGGGCCAACCAAATACACTTAAGTTTTTGAAGTAGAGAAAGTTGTCGGTGGTAATATTTAATACTAATACCAAAACTGATTTCCAGATCCAGTGGAAGGAACCAAGGCGGTCACCAAGTACACTTTTCTGCCACAAAAAAACGGAGCAAAACCATTGATATTAATAATAAACTTACCTAACGGCCCTTTTAAGGGCTACCAAAATTTCCGAAGGGCATTATTGTTATCTTCAACGCATATGTAACAAAATTATTTCTTTGCTCTTTGAAACGTTTTTAGTAAATTGGAATGCTGATGATGAATGATGATGATTGTTTGCCCATGTTTTATGTAAATGGCCAGATGGAGGTGGTTTCTCAATCGATTAGGTAACAAAACAACACACACAGCATGATAAAAAATAATCTGTTATATTGAGGTTTTATTGTTGTGCTCAGCTAGGTGAAGCATGTATTCATGTTAAAATATTCAAACATGCAATTTGACTATTGTTTGTTTTAACCACCTCCTTAATGACAAGCCTTTTTTCTGTTACATGTTATAAAAGTCATGTTAATAAATAACCGATCTAGACACGTGTGGTACGCCAGGCTTAATTTTTTATACAACCTTATATAACAGATTTTATGTAACCTGTTTCATTCTTATCCTCCAAGAAAGCTTTAAAAATTTATCCATTTCATGACTTAATAAAAAAATCGTTGATAAAAAATTGCCAGTTGAGTAAAACAACACATGTCGAGAAATTGAAAATGCATATAAAAGGTAACTACAAAACTAAACACAAAAATTTACATTTTTGTTCTTCGTAGTGTTTTATGATCACAATTTCCCTATGTAGGTACCAAACAATCCAAACCAAAATATGGTTTGATGATATACTTATATGGATAAATCAATTGGTTCCCAAAACCGCTCTGCATGGAAGAAGTTGATATAAATACGTTATTTTGATACCAAAAGAGCTCTTGCAGGCTCGGGCTCCTTTTCAGCCTAGCCTTGTAACAAAACCAGATTTATAGCCCAGCTTATCCCGAACTGGAAAAGGACGAGGGGCGTCATTTTATCAAAGTAATTTTGAGGTGCGTAGTCCGTCTTCACAGCAAATAACGCCTTGCACTCTCGTCTGACCACCTTGACATTAAAACGCTGCTGATAAGGACTGAAGCCTGGATCCTTTACCCTCGTCATGTTATTATTTTTAATACATAATGCTATAATGCCCTGATTTATTGTAACCCCCAGAAACTTTCGACTTTCTTTATAAATGCTAGAATAAAAGCCAAACGCAGTGAAGATGATTCCTGATGTCATAACAATAAAAGTGGTAAAAAATGCAACGCCAACAGGTCCCAGCCTTTGATAATGAGCGAGTACTCCAATACATGGAAAGTGTGAGGAGTCCAACAACATGGCAAATATAAATAGGAACGAGAGACTTTCGATGAATTTGATTGTAGTGTTTGGACAAAATGGCGATTTGCCGATAAATGCTAATACGATTTGAGAGACTCTGGGAATTTCTCTGAATAAATTCAAGGGCACTCTTCACAGAAAAACTGCAGCAAACCCCGTCTAAGAGCCCGTTAATGTTGCACATATTCATCATAACCTGGAAACCTACAAAGTTAATGTAACAAGTTAATAGTCTGGAAGTTATGGAAAATACCACGGAAAAAAAAGACGAAGAGGAGAAAACAAGTAGTGATATTTCTTGTGGAACCATATTCCACGGAACATCCGGATAAAAGACTGTAGAGCCTGCAATCACTAAAACATCCAATCTTAACAGTTGAGAGAACAGGACAGAAAAATGAGCCTAAAAGTCGTCGTGCACGAAGGTTACTCCAGTAATGCATTTCTGAAAAAAAGAAATGCATTATTATTAATTGATTGTGCTTTAAATATCTTATTTCACAATTTTTATAAATATAACCCTTGTTGCGGCTATAGTTCATACAGCTACCTTTCTTTATTTGCGTAGATGTATAACCTTGCAGTAATGAGTTTTTTTCAAAATTCAAAAGTTGATTGAGAAACGTCATCAATGAAATGTGTTTTCTACGGTGATTGAGAGCCATTAAGGAGCAAGAGAGAAAACACGCAGAGAATACGCTTGATACGAACAAAGTAACAAAGGAATTTTCAGCATTGTTCCGCATGACCAAAATGAAGACACGGACTAGAAACAGCAATGATCCACATATTGCGATTGAAAACTGAACAAATAAATCTTTTGAAGTGTCGGCTGCTACTGTGATGAAATAGTTTGAACTCGAGTAGTGGTACTGAATTTTGTAAGGACATGGAAATTTTGGGGGAACAAACTGAATGCTTTTATAAGCTTGAAAAGTGTTTTGAATGACAGCAATAAGATTGGTAAGTACAAGCATTTTTCGTACCGTATGAAATGATTGTATTCAAGGAATAGCTTTGAAAAAAAGTATTTCTTACAGGTGCTTCTACGGTTACAAAATAAGAATCGCTGTGTAATATTTGATATTCAGATTGATATTTTTATTAAAATATATTGGTCGATTGTTCAGTTCAAAACATCAAACGAATCGGTAAAATGTCAATAGTCAATATCACGCAGTATGTACTCTTGTTAGATGAGAACTAAACCACCTTTTTCCAACATTGTGCAAACACACATCAAAAATTGAAAAGTGTTTTGAATGACAGCAATAAGATTGGTGAGTACAAGCATTTTTCGCACTAGTAAGATAAAAGTATGAAATGATCGTATCCAAAGAATAGTTTCGAAACAAGTATTTCTTACACGCTCTTCTACCTGTACGGTTACAAAGTAAGAATCGCTTTGCAATGATACTTGATATTCAGATTGATATTTTCATTAAACTAAATTGGTCGATTGTTCAGTTCAAAACATCAAACGAATTGGTAAAATGTCAATAGTCAATATCACGCAGTATGTACTCTTGTTAGATAAGAACTAAACCACCTTTTTCCAACATCGTGTAAACACACATCAAAATTCAATGAACACGGTTATGCATCACATTCAATTATTACAGGACATGATATAAATCACTTAATGATAATCGTGACGTCAGGACTATGTAAACGAAACAAACGACTCTTAATTATGGTTACATACTCCCAATCCTCTGGAAAGTAAATGGGGCATAGTGAGAAACTATGTATTTCTGAAATAAATATAACAACACTATCCACTTTACAGTATTTCCTTTATTTCTTCAAACAAATTTTACGAACAGATCGTTGAGGATTACAAGAAAGTTAAAAATTAAAGTAAAATATTATGACTAAAGCTAATTTTTATGTACATTTTGTATCTGTAACTCCTTTACTCCTTCATTCCACTGAAAAAAAATAAAAAAATAAAACTTACTTTCCATGCCCATAAATTAAAAAGATAACATAACAAAAACACTACATCAGTTTAACAGCATTAAAATGTGCTTACATTTTATCTTGTCGCTCGTTTGGGTTTGAAATGGTAGCTGCGAGCTGAGACGACGTCGAACAAGAAGAAATCCACAAAACACAAACGCCATGCAACAACTGTTAACAACATATAAAACGTGCTTACATTTTATCTTGTCGCTCGTTTGGGTTTGGAATGGTAGTTGCGAGCTGAGACGGCGTCGAACAAGAAGAAATCCACAAAACACAAACGCCATGCAAATGGTAATGGTAAGTAACATGACAACCACCAGTTGAACGTGATTTAACTGATCATCAGGAACAAATATCTAGGACCACAAGAAGTACAAAACTTTCACTAGCACAACGTGTTTACATTGTAAAGAGTATTATATTTTGTCATTTAAAAGTAAGCATGTGTTTTAATACTCAGTACTTACCATAAAGTATCCAGACACTTCATCAAAACTCTCAAATTTGCTTAGCGAAACCTTGAAATGGAAGAGACCGGTTCCGTGCAGGGTAACCCCAAGAGTCCTGGCATCATAATGCTTACATTTACTACTCAGTACTTACCATAAAGTATCCAGACACTTCGTCAAAACTCTCAAATTTGCTTAGCGACACCTTGAAATGGAAGAGACCGGTTCCGTGCAGGGTAACCCCGAGAGTCCTGGCATCATAATGCTTACGCCCTTGATGAAAATGCGAATCTTTGTTGATAAGTTCCAAATATGGAGAATTTAGACTGTTGAGGGTAAACTCCCATCGCTCATTGACTTCCTCCAAAAAAACGGACCAATTTTTTTTCGGCACGAAAAAGTCCAAATGCTGGTCTTTGTCTCTCATGATTCGATCATATTCCACGCTAATATCCACCCGGAAACCTCGCTTTGCAGTGTACACTTTGGTTTTGCAATCATGTGAATATGACGTCGTCTGAAAGTGCATCGTTATGTGAGCAATCGCAGTCCTCCCTGAAATCTTCGCCTTCGCACCGTCCGAATCCACCAGTTTCCTTGCTCACCCTGTACTTTGTCTTGTACCATGGTAAGGACGGGTCTGCATTGTAAATGTATTTCGAAAGCGGAATCTCTGCACCTCGATAGGAAGGTGGTCGATAATTTACCTTTATAAAAAAGAAAAGACGTCGTCTGAAAGTGCATCGTTATGTGAGCAATCGCAGTCCTCCCTGAAATCTTCGCCTTCGCACCGTCCGAATCCACCAGTTTCCTTGCTGACCCTGTACTTTGTCTTGTACCATGGCAAGGACGGGTCTGCATTGTAAATGTATTTCGAAAGCGGAATCTCTGCACCTCGATAGGAAGGGGGTCGATAATTTACCTTCATAAAAATGTAAAAACCTATACACACATTTCTTGGACATGACATAATATTTATACAATGTAAAATGCAAAAATGTAACTCACTGGAAGAGTAGAGTAAAACACTTGTTTTTCTCTCGTCACTTCTTTGTTTTCCATCAGTTCATCTCGAGTAACACAGTTTGGGAGGTCAATCTTCCACGGACGCTCATACCCTATGTAACTGACTGGAAGAGTAGAGTAAAACACTTGTTTTTCTCTCGTCACTTCTTTGTTTTCCATCAGTTCATCTCGAGTAACACAGTTTGGGAGGTCAATTTTCCAAGGACGTTCATACCCTCCTTCATCTTCAACTGGCTTGCATATTGGAATACTGCAAAAAACCATGTGGATAAAAGGAAAACATGTATGTTTAGTTTCCACAGAAAATATTAGGAAACTTTTTTTATTATGTTTGTTAGATACTAACGGGTAGTTAACATGAAGCCTCCTTCCTGGTGCTCGGTGCACTTGAACAATAAATGTGATACTTCCGTCAGCAAATTCGCATTCAGTGGACACAATTAAAGGTCGAATTGTTACTGCAGCCACTCCAGTACCAAATCCAGTGGGCGACAAAGTAATGTTCACAGATTGAATACCCCGTCCTGTAGTGTCAGCCTGATCAACAGTTAGTATTTTGGGATTTGTATTGGTCACTGCGATGAGGGGGCGATGAATTAGAGATTTCCCAACTAAAGAGAAAAAGGTGTTCGTTGTCAATTACTAAAGTACTTTAATTTTTACTTGATCATCTCCTACCCACTTATTCTATGCATTAACTTACTTGGTGTTAATGGTCTAAGCCTAACTTGAAATGACATGAAGTCAAACTTGTCCAGGCTTATCCGACCTCCGCTCCGCTTCAAAACAGGATTTTTAGCCAAGTACAATCGAAGATGACAGCCACCATCAAATACTTCCCAGGACGGTACATCACATAGTGTTTGCCATTTCTCGTACAACTTTTGTGGATTAAAGTTATCCGCATCATACGTTACATTCAATTTTAACTGCACAGAACTAAAATCGCCTATGGCAGGTTCTGTAACTGTCAGCAAACTATCTTCCAACTGATAATAACCTGAATCCGACGATTTCAGTTCTTCAAACAGATTGAGACCTGCCCCCGCCTGCTGGAACGAGCCAGTGTAGAAAGAATTAATGGACCGCGTGATGCTTTGACGATTCTCAAACTGTTTAGTTCGCCTCTTGTTGGTATCTGCCCTCCTATCTCTGTACTCTTTACTGATTGCATCGCTGGGTTGTGGATCTTCAACGCATTCAGTGTAGTTGAACTTTTTACTGTCAAACATATCCCTGTATAAATGGCAATAACCTGGCGTGCTGAGGTCAATAAGGTACGCATGGAAGGGTTTCACTTGAATCCTAGCTCCTTGACGATAGTATCTTGTAGTAATCCCCACCATCCTCGTCATGTCAAATAGCAGCGGACTCTCTTTCGTTGAACACTCTTGAAATTTTGGGAATCCCTTTAGAAAGACAGTAAAGTGGTCCGGAATATACAGTGATTGGCCAACGTCGCTGAACTGGAAAGTATACTCTTTGCGGGGCTCAAACATCAATGTACTCAGTTGAATTATAGCGTCATTGGAATCCGGCAGGACGAGAACTACAAAATCAGTAGGGATTGGCCGGAAGGGAAACGAATCAATCGCAGTGACGTGCATTACGCTTCGAAAGCCCTTTAGGAACGCATCCTTTCCATTACGTTCAAAACTTTTCAAGGTCCGGACGAATAACTCGCAGTTGGAAACCCGTTCTTCTTGAATCATTGAAGGACAACTAACATTGTAAGGTTCGTGGGGTTGAGCTGGTTGAACTGATGAATCATCTTTTGGCGGATCTTCAGGGCTGGTTTTATTCTCCTTATCAGGAAATACCCGCTTTTCGCAGAATATTCGACTGCCTATATCCACGTCAGCAAAATAATCCCGAAAGGGCTTGTAATTTGTCAGCTCAGGTATATTGGCCTCAAACAAAATCACTGCAAGACAGATAAAGATTTTTATCAAGAATAGATTGATGTGGATTAAATCGTATTGCTACTTCATTAAGACGAAAAATACATAAAGTTGCTTAACTTACCACTATCCCCGTCCCTTATGACTGGCACTAACGGCCCGTCCAATACTGCATCTCCGCTCCTCAACTTGCTGGTATCGATCGAGAGCATCTTAAAAGAAGGTGCTAGTTCTGGTTCCTCATGAAGCACACAACCATGCTTGAAAGTTCGTACTAAACAGGAAGAGAGAACATTTTTTTACACAAGAAGCTTTAATAATAATATTGTTCAACCTCCTATGTTAAAAGAGTGATGAAAAAGAAAAGGAGTATACAGGTATCGAATTCTAAATAATAATTTTGACTTGCATGTTATCCTTTGGCAAACGTGGCATGTAACCGGTTGATCTATATCAACAAGACAGTCTCCCCCAGCATGGGTGGTTTTCTTGCTGAGNAGACAGTCTCCCCCAGCGTGGGTGGATTTCTTGCTGAGCAAAGCATTTTGTGTAGATACCAAATCGTTGTGATCGTAAATATACCAGAGCATAATTTTTCCAGAATAGCCGGCGACAAACTGCCCAATGAATGCAATGTACTGCCTGTATGCGAACGGCCATTCGCTGTAGAGCGTTGCGTATCTTAGCTCATTGATACCTGAGAAAAGAACGGAGGATGAAGAGTACGTCACGCCAACTCGTCCAGTGTACAATTTTGTATGCGTTTTCTCGAGACAAACAAATGCCCTGTCTGGATGGTTAAAGCTGCAAAATTCAATGGTACTTGTATACACTTCCACCATTCACAAGAGGGTATGTGACGTGTGGCACTGATATATACACGAAAGGACCACCAGCTTCCGCGATCCAGATTTGATCCCCCAAAAAGAATACATCCAGAGGTTCCGGGTTCACCGTTAAATGAGTCATGCGAAAGTTAATCGGGAACTCAAACTCCAGAAAGCCATCCCCTTGAACACCATTTAATTCTTCATAACCCTCAAACGATTGATTGGTCGGAAGAGGCAATACAAATCGGATTGTTCTCTCAAGTCCTCCCTGAAATACAGAATAATGTTTACTACGGTCTCTCTCTATATGTTGATTGTTGAGATTTTCAAACAAAATGAGAAATGGTAAAGTTATTGTAGTTTTTATCACCTTTTTCAAGTCTTTCAGCAGGAGTGTAATGTCAAAATGGCGTCGATGGTGATTGAAAAATATTCCAAGAAGCTCTGCTATTGCCAGAGGACCATCCACTGTTATATACTCATGTCTTGCAAAAAATAACATCTTCCAGTCATTGTACGGTTTCGCTGCATAGAGTACCGTTAGCACATCTCTCTCATGAGACATGTCGGGAGCCTGGCTTATATGGTCGATCGCCAGCATGACCATATCACTCTACAATTTAATAATTAAAGTGTAAATTGACGAGCGTATTTTTTATAAATTAGGTTAATTTGAAGCGGAACTTGCGCATTTATACATCAAGCTTACCATACTCAGGATATTGGAACAGGTGACACACTGGTGTATAAAACAGGCGCTGGCGGCGGAAAGCTTGACGTGCAAGAACTGGTGCACCCACTTCAGAACAATTGAAATGACTAAGTTGTGCACACGGGTCAATTGGAGTGAACTTGAGCAAAGGTTTCATGGAGTAAGGATAGGACACATTGACATTTGACGCATTTAAGCTATTAGAAACCCATAGTCCTTTGTCGCTAAGAATTAAAAGGTGATCATTGGTCAATACGATATCCAAGGGTTCTCCACATTCTAAAGAAAAACAAAAAAGAACACCAAACTATGAATGATTGTACGTGTGTGTTTAAGTTATATATGGGTACTTTTACCTTCATCTTCATCGGGTCTAGGGCAGTACGCTTCAGTGAGATCTATCCAGCCTTGATAATCTAGCAAGTCGTATACCATTGGAATCACCATTAACAGCCTGTTCACATTTAAGTAGCTTTCAGGAACTCCGGGTACGCCTTTGCTGCTACGTATGGTGAACAAAATGACTGAAAATGTTGAAATGTATATTTTAGTTTTTTCATTGGACGCTACTGCACTTTTTAATTCAGCTTTAATTCAGCTTTAATTCATCATCATCATTTACTCATTAATACTGCTAATATGCTTACTCATGTCTTTAATGCAAGGATTCTCAAGAACTTTAAATCTTTTCAGATAACCACATTGTAAATACTCATCCTCCAAAAATCCAGTTGCTAAAGTTGGTGGTAAAGAACATATTTTGGGGTCTTTAATCGTCACGTGCGCTTCCCAACCCTTGTTTCGTATATCCGTCCAAGTTAGGGGTTCTGCTAGTGTGAGCCTCCACCGTAGCAATCCAACTATAGAGCAACAAAAAAAATTAAAGACATAATAAAAATGAATTTAGAACCTAAATTAGTATTCTAGTCCTAATTCGACATATATAATCTCATACAAGTCTGATAATCAATCATGGTCTTCAAAGACTGAAACATTCCTGTTTTGGCTGGAAACTCAATGATCACATCCAACGGCGGAACTGTTTCTCGAGATCGGAATAAATTAGGATATTCCAAATGATAAGAAACATCATCATTTTCTTCTGAGTGGAAACTGTAAGTCTTTTCAAAGGTTGCGTTGATAATGGTCATCGAAGGAAGCATGCCAGTAGCACTTTTAAGTCAAAGAAAAAGATAATAATTAGCAACGAAACGACAACAATCAAAATATGATCCTATTGTTTGCTAATGTTTTTGAAAAATGTTTCACATTACTTGATTACAGCCCAGTAGTACTCCTTTTTCAAATTTTGTTCAACCAGATTT
>JAANSP010003108.1:0-11780 GCA_036850745.1 Homidia socia
TTTTTTATCGTATCATTAGTTTAAAACGTATGATGTTGTTAACGTTTCTACGCCATAATCATCATCACACTACCATTACAAATTCTTCCGCAATGAACTTTGGTTTCCGCTTTGTGCGCAGATTTCCGGCATACCCCTTCTGAAGAACTGAAGCTTTTTTCCACCATTTCGCAGTGTCTGTCTGTCTAGAAGTGAGAATTATGTAGTAACGCTTAAACAAATGGTGGTCGCACTTTTCAGCACCTCAAAAAATCAGTGGTGGTGGTAGGGAAGAGATTGTCACAGCAGACAGACGTATAAGCAATCATTGATTATCATCACTGACCAATACTCCTTGCTTCTTTATTACCTGTGTACACTGATTCATTTGCATAATGCTATACTGTAGTTTGCACTGATTAAATCAATAGGATACAGAGCTGCAGTGGCACGTCTAAAGGTATTCATTAGGAGAATGTGCATATCAATTGGGTTGGCATCAAGCAAGATTGTCAGGTATTTGTTATAAATTTAACTATTTTGGACAGTCCCAAAGTAGTAAGTCATATTCTATAGAACACAGTGGGTAATTAGGAACTCGATGAGTTATCACTTGCAAACGTTATCGGAAAATGGGATATGTAGGAAATGACAAAATTTGTTTTCCTTAGTATGAAAATGATATTTAGCACATAATGCACACTTTTGGACTATGTGGACTGATGTAAAAAAAGTTGTTATTTACTGAAGGTATCCATTAATTTCAACGTAGGTATTATGTATTGCTATTATTATTCTTATTCGTGAATACATCACGTAATCACGTAATTCATGATACTATTCAATAAAAGTCCTTTTCTGAAAATAAGTTAAGTTTAATCTAGTTGTTCAGTCTGTTATACATTTCCCCCGGAATTTCATTGCCCTTTATGGTAAAACTAACTAGAAACACCAATACTGGTTACAATTTGATAAATGAATCGCTCTCATCATCGTCATCTGATTTAGAATGCCGAAATAAAACTATAAAGTATGTTTCAAAAGTTTGATTAGACAATCAGAATGGGAGTTGGAAGTGCCATCGCCGCATTGTACATGATTATTGTACAGCCGCCGCAACCGGACGTTTGTTGTAAACCATTGCATTGTTGAGCAGAAAAAAACTATTTTCTTGTTGCGAATTACGCACACAAATATTTATAACTTGTTTGTGTCGGAGAGTCACGAAATCCAGTTGGTAGCTTCGAGTATTTTTCCGTGCTCAAACGTCAAGCTTTGAAAATATTATTTTGTAATAGGCATTCATTTTTCTCAAAGCACGCACTACTTTTGCAAAGTAATTCAATTTTATTCATTTCCCAAGGATGAAGTTGTCCAGTCAGGACAAAAAAATGAATTATTAAAAAAACATTTACATATCCCTACATTCTACTAAATATTCATATTATATGCATACTAGTTACATATCATGAAAATAAACAGTAATTTGATTGCCTGTGCATAAATGAATTAATCAGTGTTCATTAGCCTGTTCTTAATGGTCGTTTAATTTTGATTGCAATGGCGTCAATAGCGCCAAGAAGACTCATTGTTTTTGCTCTTGATAATATGCAATAATGAGGACCACTGTAGTACGGAAGAAAGAAACCAGTGTGAAAAATGCGTAAGTAGTAACTTTTATTTGATGAATGTGCTTGCATTGCAAGTAGTAGTAGTAGATATGCAATAATGAGGACCACTGTAGTACGGAAGAAAGAAACCAGTGTGAAAAATGCGTAAGTAGTAACTTTTATTTGATGAATGTGCTTGCATTGCAAGTTGTAGTATGTAGTAGAAGTTGTGTCGGCCTCTTTCTGATTCTGAATTTTTATCAGTTCATCATCATGGCTCATGATGATGATAATGTTGTTAAAATGAAAAGGAATTCAGAGTGCTTGCATTTTTCATTGCATGTATGCATTATGCGTGGCACATGCATTCCTGTCATTAGATTTTTTTTACAAAATTACCTATCCGCATACTAGGTGAATGCCCTTATTTCTTACACACACAGTGCCGCCGATGATATGCCTACTTAGGTACATTAGTAATAGCAGTAGTGAGTAGTGATATTGAAACCTGAAACNTTTTTTTTACAAAATTACCTATCCGCATACTAGGTGAATGCCCTTATTTCTTACACACACAGTGCCGCCGATGATATGCCTACTTAGGTACATTAGTAATAGCAGTAGTGAGTAGTGATATTGAAACCTGAAACATTTTTGCGTTCAAACTTGTAAGTTGGACAGAGAAAACACAAATCTTTTTTTCAGAAGGACTTGATTTCAATGCCAAATGCCAATAAATGTGACAGTAGTCTATCATTTTATGTAATGAAGTATGTTCGTACAGAGTTGCCATAAAATAAAATGGCTATCGTTGCTGTTGCTGTGAAAATAAAGGAAATGTTTATTCAGCAACATTTTTTGCATGGTTTAAATAGTTGTTGTATCTAGAGATGTACAATGTCAGCTTCCTTTTTAATTATTCAGGTACCAATAAGCTGCAAACTATTCTTTGAGAATAATGAATCACATTGTAGGTAGGTATTTTCAAACTTTTACTGAGTAATCATCTTTGCGCAGATGCAAAAACTGGATTACTTTTGGTGATTGGTTTTCGTAGGTATTTGATTTATGTATGTGCATTGCATTATCAGCACAAATAAAACGGCTTTCTTCAGTTCATTTATGTATATATTTTTTAAAAAAGTAAAGGAAAATTATGCTTTGCTGACGTGGATGTGTTGGAAAATTTGTGTCTACCTACGACTTTAAATGGGGTATTCAAACTTGAAATTAACCCCGAGTTAATCAAAGTAAAATATCTCCAGTTGAATGAAAGTCTGTACAATTTGCTACTGGATACTTACAATCTTCAGCAGCTTGTTTAAAAAAGTTGTTTCAAACATTGTATAAAACTGGATATTATTAAATATGTACGCATATGAGTGTGGGAAAATAGGCGGCGAAGAAAACGGGAATTTTTCCTCTGGAATACTAGCATAAAAACAGACAGGTCAGTTTAGCTACCATGTCACTACATCAACTCTAGCAAACAAAGATACATGTTTTCAAAACTGCAATATTGTGTAACATGAAAAACTACGTGTTTAAAAGAGTAAATGGTTAAAAAATATACTTACGAAAAATAAAAATTACTGTGATTTATATAGTATTACCTTCCAAGGATTCTCCAAAAGCAGCCAAAGCTGCTACCATTGGCGACATCCCCCGTGTAAGAGACCGTCATGGTTTTTTCGCGAACGTGTATTCACTTAAAAAAGATATTGTCAGAAAAATTGGCTCAACATCGATGCAATTGTTTCCTCTTTCCTGACAAATCTCATGAGGAAATGGGCGTCACATACGCTGCTGACTTTTTTTCAAATTTTTCAAAAAAGTATCTTGCTGTTTTTGTATGACTATTCAAAAGGCTGGTCCTGCTTCATTTCATTTGAACAGAAGAGAAAAGACGTGCATACATACACTTGCAATGAATATTAAAACCGAAATGATACGAAACAAACGTGACACGGACATGCAACAATGGGCAGATAAAACTCTTGTAATTATAATCTCTGATTGAAATATTTGTTCACATTTATTTAAAAACGATTTAGGACTTTGGTTAGTATATAGTCAAAAGGCGAATCTGAGTTTCAAACATTTTGGAAGCTGGCATATGTGCATGATGTAAAAATAGCTTTCAAGTCATTTTATATCGTTCATTTAAAAATCACATCGTGCACTATCTATGACTTACAGTATGTATCTCATCATTGTCGCAGCAACAATATTTCTATGAAAGAAATTGGCAGGTATTTTACAACTTTCACGCTCAATGAAAAATGTAACACAATAATAATTATCTTCATTGTTGCCTCATCATCCTTTATAGTGCTCCATCCACTGATTTATTTTAGCGTTAATGACGAATGATGTTGTTTTTCTTTTTTGCTGATGTCCTCGCTTTTAATTATTTTATCTCAACGCCTGTTGGTGTCATACCTGAAAGAGTAAGAAAGTAAATCTGTTAGCGAAAATTATGCAATTTCTACATTTAAATCAATTTTTAGACCATAATGCAAAAACTTAACTAAATGGAGCACTGTTACAATGAATATTTGATTTTATAGTATTAATGCTATCACGCTGATGATCACGTTCCTGTGATACTTTGTTTATAAAGATTTGCCATGCAAGGGTTAGTTAAAGACAGTTTGAAATTACCTAACACGGATTATGAAATAAAATGAATAAGTAAATTTAATAGTTGGCCAGCTTCTTTTGTATGGGTTTTAGCAAATTGGTAACTAGAGAAAGACGAAAGCATTTGTCGAAAAAAGCAATTCCCACTGATATTCTCCCACACAGTCTAGCATTTTGCCAATGATGATGAGCAATTAAAAGCTAGACTTTAGTTTGATATGCCTACATAAATTAAGAACGAAACAAAATTGGTAGTAATGTGGGCACATGGAAAAATTGGTTACTGAATCAAGCAAACAATACTACCGCATATAACTGAATTTGAACATTCAATTAGATTATTCCTTTTTCTCACTTTCGTTCCTTCCTACGGCCATATTTTTCTTTTACAATAGAAAGATGCATGGGCTGTAAAAATTACGCAACACTGACCAACAAATAAGTATTACTGTCAGCATGAAACAATTAAAAATATTTAAAAGCAGAGCAAAATAAAAATATATATTTTCTTAAAAAAACCAAAATATTTTGGTAGGTTATGATATATATAAGATATTTTTCAGGATACCGTTCGAAATTGGTTTTCTACTTATGTTGTGGATTTAACCACATTTACAAATATGTTGTAAAAAAACAATGAAAATTGCTTCTTTTACACTTACTTAAATAGGTACATGACAAACTTGGATAGACAAAATGGTTTTAAAGAAAAACCAATGCAATAGGATATATTCGCAGCAACATTACATATTATTGCGGAATAAGAAGCATGTTATTTGTTTTAAGAATTTGGGAAATTTAGCCGGTGCACATGGACAGACAGACAAAACGCCTACTCATAATAAAGTGACTTTACATAAAATCTAATTTGCGAATCTACGTGGAATCTCTCAAAGTTGCTGTGTGAATCATCAATTGGTGCAGACTGCAGGCATTGAAATGTGCATTTTGAAAGGAGAAGACTGGGTTTTCCTGAGGTTGTTGTGTAACACATGTACGAGAAGAATTGAGAGTAAAGCAGTTGGTGCCATATCCTTGTGTGTCTACTAAAATAAGCACATTTTGGCAATGCAGCTACTAGCTACTTATGCTTGCTATTTTTGATAGGAATATACACTCACAATCAATCAAGCATTGGAGTCATACTCCAACAACAATGATAATGATAATAATAACGTAAGTAATAATAAACATAAACATAATTGTCAAAATAAAGGATCAAACTTTTAAACCAGAATCCTTGGTATTTTTGATCGTCTGGTTAACATCACATTATCACCAGCCAGAAAACATGGAGGCTAAACAATAACAGCAATAATACTAAACGTCAAACGAAATTGGGAAAGTGAGCAGGAGCGATCAACAAAGCGAGAAAAAGGCACAATAAATCACGAACAAGTCTCATAGTAATAAATATTATTGACTGGTGTATATGTTTATAAATATAAAGTCAAATTTTCATAGTGTGTGGTGTACTACCGAGTGCAACTTTTTTAGCAACATTACTCGCTAAGGCATGTGCCATGTTTCTGATTTGGCGACGTACGTATTTCGAACTTTAATTACTTTTCATTGTGCACTTGCCAAATCTAAATAGCATTTTAATGAGTGGCAGGCAACAGGGTACCTACGCACAAATAACATAATATGTATTACGTCTGTCTGCCTGTACATCGATAGAGAAATTGCAACACATTATAATTATCCCCACAAAGCTATTTAGCAATCAAGGAACCCTGATCTACCTACGGTTACATTTTAAAGTTTATCTGGAGAACAAACATTGAATAATTATTATAATTGTTGTATTTTCTGTTCATTGTCCATACTGGCACACACGAGTCGGCTTTATGGAAATGTGATACTATGCTTCTGTTATTTTTTTTTAAATTGACGTCATTAAAACTAGTATAAAAACAGAATCACAAATCCATATCATTGCCACCTGTCATTTGATATTGATTTATGCAAATTCCTACTGGGACAGGAGGAGGACAAAAACTTACTGAAAGAGATTTTCGACATACCTGTCGTTGTCATTATTTCATGACTTGTCGAATATGAATATCAGAATACGCAGAATAGAATAACAGAGATAAAGACAGACACAGAGAAATCCTGCTGTGTTGATGATTTTCTCGAACCTTTTGACCATGATGATGATAATGATGTCATTTTTTATTGGACAAACTGGAAATTTTACAATTGTAAGAGAAAATATGTAGCAAATGCACACTTACAACTTGAAAGCTTTATGTGGTTTTTCAGTAAAGTTTTTGTTGAAATAATCACAATTGCGATTATTTGCACATTATTATTACACCTGTATATTTATTTTCTAGGAACAAATGAGTATTTTGCAAAGAAAAAATGAATCAGTAAAAATTTCTGAGAATAAAACGTAGTAATTCATAAAATTTGGCAGTTTTAAAGAACAATGCTAACATATTTACTGGGTCTAGATACGCACATAAATAGGTATGCAATGTACCTGCTGATAAGCAGTTTGCGTTCAACCCTATCAAACAATTTAGTTACAGCAATATAGGAAACCATAGTAACAACAACGAATGATGATAATTCTATTCGTTAAGGAATGCCAAACAAAGTGATGTAACCACAATTCAATTTATTCCTTCAATTAATTTACGATAGTAGCTTTTAAATAAATAAGAAAAACAGATCAAATATAATAAAAGTATAATGCAACATTTAATGTGCAATTCCTTTGAGACGACGTCTTATTTTTCTTGCTTTACGATCCAACTAGAAATTTGTTGATCCTTATAATTTATTGACGCCAAGTAGTCGATTTGTTAACAATCAGTGTGGTGACCTCGTAATCGTCATTTATACAAACTTTACTTTGCGATTTGTGATGAATGAGATGAAAGATACGTACAAAAGCATGTTGTTTAAAAATTGATCATCCCTCAATCTCAATATTTGAACGTTTGCATTGATCATTCGATGAGCAGAAATAATGCAAAACCATGCATGTATCAATGAAAAGATTGCACTAGAGAACAAGAGAGACAGAAAGACTAGATACTAGATGTGTACGTAGTACGTAGGTAAATTATACAAATATACCTATATACAAGGTATAAAATCTTTCATATTATATGTTCTATATAAATTATACATTATCGCAATAGTCTTAAAAGTACCACCATTGATGGATTCAATTGATATGTTATTAATCGACACGAAATCACAATCACTATGCAATTAATGAAGAATGAATTTGTAATTCGGGAATTTACATTTCGCATTAAAAATGAAGTCGTTGTTGATGTTTGTGGACAACATTAGTGCATTTGCAGTGGGTACCGTCAAAAATCTATTCGTTTTATTGCTGTTCATGCAAAATATACCTAAAGACTGAAAAGAGTTTGTTGCAATTTGCAACTGGCAAACTCTTGAGCACACCATGCGGTGTTTGCTAGCTACAAAAATTAGATCAAGTTCTTCCGGTTTATAGTATTCCGTTGTGCTCGGGGTCGTTTGTCGTCGATAAAGCTGTGTTCCTGCTAACAATACTTAAAATATTTTTGACTTCCGGCCTGTTACCGAACGTTCATGTCATATTTTCAGTCTCACAGAAGACGCCACAATAATGTACATAGTTGTTGTCTTGTTCTCTATGTCTGGTTTGTACTTATAGGTAATAATCAGAAAAAAAATATTCATTAAATATTTAGTTCTTTTTTAGAGCTTACACTTTTGAATGCATTAAAATAAATAGTTCCTATCATCACCATCCTCATGAGGATGCAGTTGACTAAAATGTTTTGAAGCATAAAAAAATAAAAATAAATGTAAATTTGACAGGTGTATTTTTTATATTCGCAAACAAACTGCTACTGCATCTACAGCGACAACTTGTTCAGCAACCGCACGCACAGACGCACAAAAAATAATCAATCAATCAACAGATTTAATATAATATTATGACGAAATGTATGTATCCACCTAATTCTAGGTCATTGCTCATCTACAAAGTTGCACTTGGATCCTTTGTTGCGTTCACGCGTTGGGAATTAATAATCTAATGTAAACTGGCAAGGAAGAACAAGAAGAGATGAACGGGTAGATAAGTGATGATAACCAACCCACTATATATGTACAATAATGCAAAATGGAAGAGAGAAGCTTGATGTCTGCATACGCCTCTTTTGCATTCCCAATTACTTTGCAATTTCTTGATGTTTGCCTATTTAATTAAATGCCAATAAAGGAATGGAGTATCAATTGAAAGCTCCAGCCCACTAAACCGTAGAATCACATTCATAATAGCATTTTTTTAACCATTGTACCTATGAAGCAAACAACTTGTCCTGTTGTCATGCTCTAAAAAATGTAAAAATGCAAATACCAAGTTTATAGGCACGTGTGATGATGGTCTTCTTGTCATCCTTTAAAAGATCTCTCCCTAAGCACGTTGTGACAACAACTATCGTCACAATTTTAACGATAAATATTTTGTAAGTGGCTTTACAGGACTGGGTCTTGTCTTGTTGTTATCAAAGCTGGACTATCTGCCTTTTTTGCATGCAACTTTGACCAATATAATAAACACGATTGAACCTAACATTTGTATAGCTCTCCAATCGTACATGAAAGTAAAACGCAATAACACATCTTAAAATAGAAGCGACAGGAAAAATTGTCACCTTCTCACACTTTTTCTGCTTGTTCTTACAAGTTTACAGAATAAAGCTGAATGTTATTTGTAAAAAAAATTACGAGATTGGCGAGGAAGTTTAATTTATTTTATTTTAGTACAGCTCAGTACATTGATCATTCATTTCGTTAGGTAAGTAAATTACAAAGGTTTCATCTCAACCAGACGTGTATTCACCATAATAGTAATTGTTTTGCATTATATTTTTGTAATCCACTTTACCCAACCCTGAATCCTCCAAAAAGCTACGAGTTTGTCTGAATGAAACATGAAACTGATAAGAGGGGCTCTGCGTTTACGATTGTACAATTTGATTTGCATTTATACGTGTTGTGCAAGTGGTTTTTGTACTTTTTTGTGCATATATTTTTCCTTTCCTTAGCTATCGATAAAAAGTGACTACAAAGCTGTGTGTAGTTAAACGTTCATAGTTGATTCCCTGAAACTGCCCATTTCATACCCTCATTGTAATATTGGATTCGCCACCAATACAATGCATTTGATGTTATTATTCTGCATGATTACATCTGTCGATAGACATAATTTTAGCAAGCATTCAAAAGGGTTAAATAAATATATGTGCCAACTTGCGCATATTTACATGCATGCCACCAGCGAATATTAGTACGTAATGTCTGTAATATCTTGTACTTACATGTGCAGAATGTATTAAATTGAGTGGTAGCAGCAGGATTATGTACTACATCGAACTACAAAACACAACACATGAAATTTTGCAAAGGCTACAACAGCGACGGCGGCGGATAAACGTTTAGTGAAACGTAAAGTCCTTGAAATAATTTTTATAAGCCCTGATCAGCAATATAAATATTCGACATCGTATCGATGGTGTGAATAAGGTTAAAGAGTAATGATGTCGTGTAATAGTAATAATAAAGTATAATAAACAACAAATGTGTACGCAAGCATTCACGAACAAAACGTATTTACAAGTGAAAGACTCAACTGACTCAAGTTATGACGAAAATTTTTTTGGCTTGTCAAAAACAAGTTAAACCTCTCTACCACGACGATGACGACGAATTTGACTTGCGACGACTACTACTTATTACAAGTTGCCATAACATATATTGCTACTACATTTTACTCTACAGCAGACAGGACCAACAACTGTAGCAGCCATCCAGTAAGTAACCCAAAAACAGTAGCCACAGAAAAGTGAAGCAGTTTTTCTTTGTTGATATTTAGATTTTTACATAAATACATTCCACCACGTTGCGTGGCATCTTGTTCTTCAAATGACATTTAGGAAAACAATCTGTATTTAGACAAATGAAATTGAATTTTGATTTTGTCTGCCATTTAAACAACTTGGAAGATTCAATTTAAAAACTAGTTAAAACTACCAAGTCAGCCATAAATTTCTTGCATTGCAGTAGAATTCTTTTGGTGCATAAAAAATTGAAGCTGTGACAAGCGAAAATTTAGTTGCTTAAAACCTTGTTTTGTATTTTTACATGTCATTTCTTTACTATCCCAAGTTACAATTCCAAAACTGCATTCATTTACAAAAAAATTGCTACGTGACGTACTCATCCGGAGCAACTTTTAGATCTCTACGTGAGATGATGAGAGTATGAAAAACGAGAGGAAAAAATGTATTTGTATAATCGGATTTTTGTAAGTTATACTATGAAATTTTTTTCAGGCTTACTAGGTTTATTATTATGCTATATAGATCAGATGCTTTTATTTCCTTTGATATTGTGAGGAAATCTAGTTGGCTTATCTTTTTCAAAATGTGACCAAACAACCACGATTCCGATGAATAGTCAATTCAGAGTATGCATTACGCAGAGAAGAAATGTTATTGACACCAGTGTTGTGTTCAAGGCCTTGCAACTTTGAAATTAACAAATCGACCACGTTTCCACAGAAGCAAGCGCGCACTCACGATGCAGGGATACGGCGTAAATCTTTGAAAATAATTTCCTAGAGTTTTAGAGCCATGCCATGTTTACTTGCGTAACAATTTCAAAAAGGTTGATAGTGTAGTATTATTACATTTTAAAACTTTAATAGAATTTCTAATGGGACGAAAAAATCCTAGAACCAATGCAACGAGGAGTCTGAATAAATAAATAATTATAGAGAATTCAAGACCACTTCGTCATGATGAGTTTGTATGCGCATCTTTGTACGGCGAACTTATTTTCACCAGTTTTAAAGGATGATGTTTCCACGAAAACAAAAGACTATAATGAAAACATTGTATCGTAGAGTGTGTAGTTGCTGTTTATTATTAACATATGCACGCAAGTGGGGTAGGTTGTGGTACTAAATCCGTATGAATTTCTACGAATGATCCTGTCGTTGATGAAATAGATGTTGTGATTGGCAAAGGGGTGGTAACTTTAGAAATCACTATTTATCTATATTTTTTACGTATAACTAGAAAGAGCAACAATTTACGGCTTTGTAGCAGCATGAATGAAAAAATACTATGAAAAAGCTTGATTCATGTTTTGTTTTATTGATCACGAATTAAAAACACTCTTACGTAAGTTATTTTTATACCTGTTTCAGTTTATCTGTTGCTAACTACTACGCATGTGTTTGTACTTTTATAGCAATTAGGTATATTACGTTTTATTTCATTTTTTAGAATGCCACTTTTTTTATTCTTTTCAATGATGATGACAACTAACTCGCTGATGATGAGCAATGAGCACTTCAGGCAAACACCATGTTTCTAGCATATCTAAATAAACTACATCATACTTGTTCTATTATTACATACACTGTTCATGACGATATTTTATTGCATAATGTGCGCACCGACATTGTTCGATTTTTAGAAGAAGAGTCTATTCTCTGTCTGTGTGAGTCACAAAAAAATC